>JASGCC010004488.1:0-19730 GCA_030067915.1 Hydractinia echinata | reverse complement strand
GCCGTATAGTAGAATGTATACAAAGAAGTAAGCAGCAGGGAGTAAACTCATTTCCCGAACGATTTTTAAAATTATTTTTTCACCACTAAAACCCATGAGACTTGCAGTTTTCAAAAATATTTTCATTTTTGATGAGACGCCGAATGAAAGCAGTTTAATCGCCGGCAACCGAAAACCCGCGATTTCCCGTAAATCCCGTATAGTCGAATGTATACAAAGAAAGTAAGCAGGGAGTAAACTCATTTCCCGAACGATTTTTAAAATTATTTTTTCACCACTAAAACCCATGAGACTTGTAGTTTTCAAAAATATTTTCATTTTTGATGAGACGCCGAATGAAAGCAGTTTAATCGCCGGCAACCGAAAACCCGCGATTTCCCGTAAATCCCGGGATCGGCCCGTATAGTCGAATGTATACAAAGAAAGTAAGCAGGCAGTAAACTCATTTCCCGAACGATTTTTAAAATTATTTTTTCACCACTAAAACCCATGAGACTTGTAGTTTTTCAAAAATATTTTCATTTTTGATGAGACGCCGAATGAAACAGTTTAATCGCTCCGGAACCGAAAACCCGCGATTTCCCGTAAATCCCGGCTCGGCCCGTATAGTCGAATGTATACAAAGAAAGTAAGCAGGGAAACTCATTTCCCGAACGATTTTTAAAATTATTTTTTACCACTAAAACCCATGAGACTTGTAGTTTTCAAAATATTTTCATTTTTGATGAGACGCCGAATGAAAGCAGTTTAATCGCCGGCAACCGAAAACCCGCGATTTCCCGTAAATCCGTATAGTCGAATGTATACAAAGAAAGTACAGGGAGTAAACTCATTTCCGAACGATTTTTAAAATTATTTTTTCACCACTAAAACCCATGAGACTTGTAGTTTTCAAAAATATTTTCATTTTTGATGAGACGCCGAATGAAAGCAGTTTAATCGCCGGCAACCGAAAACCCGCGATTTCCCGTAAATCCCGTGATCGGCCCGTATAGTCGAATGTATACAAAGAAAGTAAGCAGGGAGTAAACTCATTTCCCGAACGATTTTTAAAATTATTTTTACCACTAAAACCCATGAGACTTGTAGTTTTCAAAAATTTTTCATTTTTGATGAGACGCCGAATGAAAGCAGTTTAATCGCCGGCAACCGAAAACCCGCGATTTCCCGTAAATCCCGTATAGTCGAATGTATACAAAGAAAGTAAGCAGGGAGTAAACTCATTTCCCGAACGATTTTTAAAATTATTTTTTCACCACTAAAACCCATGAGACTTGTAGTTTTCAAAAATATTTTCATTTTTGATGAGACGCCGAATGAAAGCAGTTTAATCGCCGGCAACCGAAAACCCGCGATTTCCCGTAAATCCCGGTCGGCCGTATAGTCGAATGTATACAAAGAAAGTAAGCAGGGAGTAAACTCATTTCCCGAACGATTTTTAAAATTATTTTTTCACCACTAAAACCCATGAGACTTGTAGTTTTCAAAAATATTTTCATTTTTGATGAGACGCCGAATGAAAGCAGTTTAATCGCCGGCAACCGAAAACCCGCGATTTCCCGTAAATCCCGTATAGTCGAATGTATACAAAGAAAGTAAGCAGGGAGTAAACTCATTTCCCGAACGATTTTTAAAATTATTTTTTCACCACTAAAACCCATGAGACTTGTAGTTTTCAAAAATATTTTCATTTTTGATGAGACGCCGAATGAAAGCAGTTTAATCGCCGGCAACCGAAAACCCGCGATTTCCCGTAAATCCCGGGATCGGCCCGTATAGTCGAATGTATACAAAGAAAGTAAGCAGGGAGTAAACTCATTTCCCGAACGATTTTTAAAATTATTTTTTCACCACTAAAACCCATGAGACTTGTAGTTTTCAAAAATATTTTCATTTTTGATGAGACGCCGAATGAAAGCAGTTTAATCGCCGGCAACCGAAAACCCGCGATTTCCCGTAAATCCCGTCGGCCCGTTAGTCGAATGTATACAAAGAAAGTAAGCAGGGAGTAAACTCATTTCCCGAACGATTTTTAAAATTATTTTTTCACCACTAAAACCCATGAGACTTGTAGTTTTCAAAAATTTTCATTTTTGATGAGACGCCGAATGAAAGCAGTTTAATCGCCGGCAACCGAAAACCCGCGATTTCCCGTAAATCCCGTATAGTCGAATGTATACAAAGAAAGTAAGCAGGGAGTAAACTCATTTCCCGAACGATTTTTAAAATTATTTTTTCACCACTAAAACCCATGAGACTTGTAGTTTTCAAAAATATTTTCATTTTTGATGAGACGCCGAATGAAAGCAGTTTAATCGCCGGCAACCGAAAACCCGCGATTTCCCGTAAATCCCGGATCGGCCCGTATAGTCGAATGTATACAAAGAAAGTAAGCAGGCAGTAAACTCATTTCCCGAACGATTTTTAAAATTATTTTTTCACCACTAAAACCCATGAGACTTGTAGTTTTCAAAAATATTTTCATTTTTGATGAGACGCCGAATGAAAGCAGTTTAATCCCGGCAACCGAAAACCCGCGATTTCCCGTAAATCCCGTCGGCCCGTAGTCGAATGTATACAAAGAAAGTAAGCAGGGTAAACTCATTTCCCGAACGATTTTTAAAATTATTTTTTCACCACTAAAACCCATGAGACTTGTAGTTTTCAAAAATATTTTCATTTTTGATGAGACGCCGAATGAAAGCAGTTTAATCGCCGGCAACCGAAAACCCGCGATTTCCCGTAAATCCCGTATAGTCGAATGTATACAAAGAAAGTAAGCAGGGAGTAAACTCATTTCCCGAGATTTTTAAAATTATTTTTTCACCACTAAAACCCATGAGACTTGTAGTTTTCAAAAATATTTTCATTTTTGATGAGACGCCGAATGAAAGCAGTTTAATCGCCGGCAACCGAAAACCCGCGATTTCCCGTAAATCCGGTCGGCCCGTATAGTCGAATGTATACAAAGAAAGTAAGCAGGAGTAAACTCATTTCCCGAACGATTTTTAAAATTATTTTTTCACCACTAAAACCCATGAGACTTGTAGTTTTCAAAAATATTTTCATTTTTGATGAGACGCCGAATGAAAGCAGTTTAATCGCCGGCAACCGAAAACCCGCGATTTCCCGTAAATCCCGTATAGTCGAATGTATACAAAGAAAGTAAGCAGGAGTAAACTCATTTCCCGAACGATTTTTAAAATTATTTTTTCACCACTAAAACCCATGAGACTTGTAGTTTTCAAAAATATTTTCATTTTTGATGAGACGCCGAATGAAAAGCAGTTTAATCGCCGGCAACCGAAAACCCGCGATTTCCCGTAAATCCCGTATAGTCGAATGTATACAAAGAAAGTAAGCAGGGAGTAAACTCATTTCCCGAACGATTTTTAAAATTATTTTTCACCACTAAAACCATGAGACTTGTAGTTTTCAAAAAATATTTTCATTTTTGATGAGACGCCGAATGAAAGCAGTTTAATCGCCGGAACCGAAAACCCGCGATTTCCCGTAAATCCCCGTATAGTCGAATGTATACAAAGAAAGTAAGCAGGGAGTAAACTCATTTCCCGAACGATTTTTAAAATTATTTTTTCACCACTAAAACCCATGAGACTTGTAGTTTTCAAAAATATTTTCATTTTTGATGAGACGCCGAATGAAAGCAGTTTAATCGCCGGCAACCGAAAACCCGCGATTTCCCGTAAATCCCGGGTCGGCCCGTATAGTCGAATGTATACAAAGAAAGTAAGCAGGGAGTAAACTCATTTCCCGAACGATTTTTAAAATTATTTTTTCACACTAAAACCCATGAGACTTGTAGTTTTCAAAAATATTTTCATTTTTGATGAGACGCCGAATGAAAGCAGTTTAATCGCCGGCAACCGAAAACCCGCGATTTCCCGTAAATCCCGTATAGTCGAATGTATACAAAGAAAGTAAGCAGGGAGTAAACTCATTTCCCGAACGATTTTTAAAATTATTTTTTCACCACTAAAACCCATGAGACTTGTAGTTTTCAAAAAATATTTTCATTTTTGATGAGACGCCGAATGAAAGCAGTTTAATCGCCGGAACCGAAAACCCGCGATTTCCCGTAAATCCCTTATAGTCGAATGTATACAAAGAAAGTAAGCAGGGAGTAAACTCATTTCCCGAACGATTTTTAAAATTATTTTTTCACCACTAAAACCCATGAGACTTGTAGTTTTGAAAAAATATTTTCATTTTTGATTAGACGCCGAATGAAAGCAGTTTAATCGCCGGCAACCGAAAACTCGCAATTTCCCGTAAATCCCGGTCGGCCGTATAGTCGAATGTATACAAAGAAAGTAAGCAGGGAGTAAACTCATTTCCCGAACGATTTTTAAAATTATTTTTTCACCACTAAAACCCATGAGACTTGTAGTTTTCAAAAATATTTTCATTTTTGATGAGACGCCGAATGAAAGCAGTTTAATCGCCGGCAACCGAAAACCCGCGATTTCCCGTAAATCCCGTATAGTCGAATGTATACAAAGAAAGTAAGCAGGGAGTAAACTCATTTCCCGAACGATTTTTAAAATTATTTTTTCACCACTAAAACCCATGAGACTTGTAGTTTTCAAAAATATTTTCATTTTTGATGAGACGCCGAATGAAAGCAGTTTAATCGCCGGCAACCGAAAACCCGCGATTTCCCGTAAATCCCGGTCGGCCCGTATAGTCGAATGTATACAAAGAAAGTAAGCAGGGAGTAAACTCATTTCCCGAACGATTTTTAAAATTATTTTTTCACCACTAAAACCCATGAGACTTGTAGTTTTCAAAAATATTTTCATTTTTGATGAGAGCCGAATGAAAGCAGTTTAATCGCCGGCAACCGAAAACCCGCGATTTCCCGTAAATCCCGTATAGTCGAATGTATACAAAGAAAGTAAGCAGGGAGTAAACTCATTTCCCGAACGATTTTTAAAATTATTTTTTCACCACTAAAACCCATGAGACTTGTAGTTTTCAAAAATATTTTCATTTTTGATGAGACGCCGAATGAAAGCAGTTTAATCGCCGGCAACCGAAAACCCGCGATTTCCCGTAAATCCCGTCGGCCCGTATAGTCGAATGTATACAAAGAAAGTAAGCAGGGAGTAAACTCATTTCCCGAACGATTTTTAAAATTATTTTTTCACCACTAAAACCCATGAGACTTGTAGTTTTCAAAAATATTTTCATTTTTGATGAGACGCCGAATGAAAGCAGTTTAATCGCCGGCAACCGAAAACCCGCGATTTCCCGTAAATCCCGTATAGTCGAATGTATACAAAGAAAGTAAGCAGGGAGTAAACTCATTTCCCGAACGATTTTTAAAATTATTTTTTCACCACTAAAACCCATGAGACTTGTAGTTTTCAAAAATATTTTCATTTTTGATGAGACGCCGAATGAAAGCAGTTTAATCGCCGGCAACCGAAAACCCGCGATTTCCCGTAAATCCCGTCGGCCCGTATAGTCGAATGTATACAAAGAAAGTAAGCAGGGAGTAAACTCATTTCCCGAACGATTTTTAAAATTATTTTTTCACCACTAAAACCCATGAGACTTGTAGTTTTCAAAAATATTTTCATTTTTGATGAGACGCCGAATGAAAGCAGTTTAATCGCCGGCAACCGAAAACCCGCGATTTCCCGTAAATCCGGTCGGCCCGTATAGTCGAATGTATACAAAGAAAGTAAGCAGGGAGTAAACTCATTTCCCGAACGATTTTTAAAATTATTTTTTCACCACTAAAACCCATGAGACTTGTAGTTTTCAAAAATATTTTCATTTTTGATGAGACGCCGAATGAAAGCAGTTTAATCGCCGGCAACCGAAAACCCGCGATTTCCCGTAAATCCCGTATAGTCGAATGTATACAAAGAAAGTAAGCAGGGAGTAAACTCATTTCCCGAACGATTTTTAAAATTATTTTTTCACCACTAAAACCCATGAGACTTGTAGTTTTCAAAAATATTTTCATTTTTGATGAGACGCCGAATGAAAGCAGTTTAATCGCCGGCAACCGAAAACCCGCGATTTCCCGTAAATCCCGTCGGCCGTATAGTCGAATGTATACAAAGAAAGTAAGCAGGGAGTAAACTCATTTCCCGAACGATTTTTAAAATTATTTTTTCACCACTAAAACCCATGAGACTTGTAGTTTTCAAAAATATTTTCATTTTTGATGAGACGCCGAATGAAAGCAGTTTAATCGCCGGCAACCGAAAACCCGCGATTTCCCGTAAATCCCGTATAGTCGAATGTATACAAAGAAAGTAAGCAGGGAGTAAACTCATTTCCCGAACGATTTTTAAAATTATTTTTTCACCACTAAAACCCATGAGACTTGTAGTTTTCAAAAATATTTTCATTTTTGATGAGACGCCGAATGAAAGCAGTTTAATCGCCGGCAACCGAAAACCCGCGATTTCCCGTAAATCCCGTATAGTCGAATGTATACAAAGAAAGTAAGCAGGGAGTAAACTCATTTCCCGAACGATTTTTAAAATTATTTTTTCACCACTAAAACCCATGAGACTTGTAGTTTTCAAAAATATTTTCATTTTTGATGAGACGCCGAATGAAAGCAGTTTAATCGCCGGCAACCGAAAACCCGCGATTTCCCGTAAATCCCGTCGGCCGTATAGTCGAATGTATACAAAGAAAGTAAGCAGGGAGTAAACTCATTTCCCGAACGATTTTTAAAATTATTTTTTCACCACTAAAACCCATGAGACTTGTAGTTTTCAAAAATATTTTCATTTTTGATGAGACGCCGAATGAAAGCAGTTTAATCGCCGGCAACCGAAAACCCGCGATTTCCCGTAAATCCCGTATAGTCGAATGTATACAAAGAAAGTAAGCAGGGAGTAAACTCATTTCCCGAACGATTTTTAAAATTATTTTTTCACCACTAAAACCCATGAGACTTGTAGTTTTCAAAAATATTTTCATTTTTGATGAGACGCCGAATGAAAGCAGTTTAATCGCCGGCAACCGAAAACCCGCGATTTCCCGTAAATCCCGGTCGGCCGTATAGTCGAATGTATACAAAGAAAGTAAGCAGGGAGTAAACTCATTTCCCGAACGATTTTTAAAATTATTTTTTCACCACTAAAACCCATGAGACTTGTAGTTTTCAAAAATATTTTCATTTTTGATGAGACGCCGAATGAAAGCAGTTTAATCGCCGGCAACCGAAAACCCGCGATTTCCCGTAAATCCCGTATAGTCGAATGTATACAAAGAAAGTAAGCAGGGAGTAAACTCATTTCCCGAACGATTTTTAAAATTATTTTTTCACCACTAAAACCCATGAGACTTGTAGTTTTCAAAAATATTTTCATTTTTGATGAGACGCCGAATGAAAGCAGTTTAATCGCCGGCAACCGAAAACCCGCGATTTCCCGTAAATCCCGGCCGTATAGTCGAATGTATACAAAGAAAGTAAGCAGGGAGTAAACTCATTTCCCGAACGATTTTTAAAATTATTTTTTCACCACTAAAACCCATGAGACTTGTAGTTTTCAAAAATATTTTCATTTTTGATGAGACGCCGAATGAAAGCAGTTTAATCGCCGGCAACCGAAAACCCGCGATTTCCCGTAAATCCCGTATAGTCGAATGTATACAAAGAAAGTAAGCAGGGAGTAAACTCATTTCCCGAACGATTTTTAAAATTATTTTTTCACCACTAAAACCCATGAGACTTGTAGTTTTCAAAAATATTTTCATTTTTGATGAGACGCCGAATGAAAGCAGTTTAATCGCCGGCAACCGAAAACCCGCGATTTCCCGTAAATCCCGTATAGTCGAATGTATACAAAGAAAGTAAGCAGGGAGTAAACTCATTTCCCGAACGATTTTTAAAATTATTTTTTCACCACTAAAACCCATGAGACTTGTAGTTTTCAAAAATATTTTCATTTTTGATGAGACGCCGAATGAAAGCAGTTTAATCGCCGGCAACCGAAAACCCGCGATTTCCCGTAAATCCCGTCGGCCCGTATAGTCGAATGTATACAAAGAAAGTAAGCAGGGAGTAAACTCATTTCCCGAACGATTTTTAAAATTATTTTTTCACCACTAAAACCCATGAGACTTGTAGTTTTAAAAATATTTTCATTTTTGATGAGACGCCGAATGAAAGCAGTTTAATCGCCGGCAACCGAAAACCCGCGATTTCCCGTAAATCCCGTATAGTCGAATGTATACAAAGAAAGTAAGCAGGGAGTAAACTCATTTCCCGAACGATTTTTAAAATTATTTTTTCACCACTAAAACCCATGAGACTTGTAGTTTTCAAAAATATTTTCATTTTTGATGAGACGCCGAATGAAAGCAGTTTAATCGCCGGCAACCGAAAACCCGCGATTTCCCGTAAATCCCGTCGGCCCGTATAGTCGAATGTATACAAAGAAAGTAAGCAGGGAGTAAACTCATTTCCCGAACGATTTTTAAAATTATTTTTTCACCACTAAAACCCATGAGACTTGTAGTTTTCAAAAATATTTTCATTTTTGATGAGACGCCGAATGAAAGCAGTTTAATCGCCGGCAACCGAAAACCCGCGATTTCCCGTAAATCCCGTATAGTCGAATGTATACAAAGAAAGTAAGCAGGGAGTAAACTCATTTCCCGAACGATTTTTAAAATTATTTTTTCACCACTAAAACCCATGAGACTTGTAGTTTTCAAAAATATTTTCATTTTTGATGAGACGCCGAATGAAAGCAGTTTAATCGCCGGCAACCGAAAACCCGCGATTTCCCGTAAATCCGGTCGGCCCGTATAGTCGAATGTATACAAAGAAAGTAAGCAGGGAGTAAACTCATTTCCCGAACGATTTTTAAAATTATTTTTTCACCACTAAAACCCATGAGACTTGTAGTTTTCAAAAATATTTTCATTTTTGATGAGACGCCGAATGAAAGCAGTTTAATCGCCGGCAACCGAAAACCCGCGATTTCCCGTAAATCCCGTATAGTCGAATGTATACAAAGAAAGTAAGCAGGGAGTAAACTCATTTCCCGAACGATTTTTAAAATTATTTTTTCACCACTAAAACCCATGAGACTTGTAGTTTTCAAAAATATTTTCATTTTTGATGAGACGCCGAATGAAAGCAGTTTAATCGCCGGCAACCGAAAACCCGCGATTTCCCGTAAATCCCGTCGGCCCGTATAGTCGAATGTATACAAAGAAAGTAAGCAGGGAGTAAACTCATTTCCCGAACGATTTTTAAAATTATTTTTTCACCACTAAAACCCATGAGACTTGTAGTTTTCAAAAATATTTTCATTTTTGATGAGACGCCGAATGAAAGCAGTTTAATCGCCGGCAACCGAAAACCCGCGATTTCCCGTAAATCCCGTATAGTCGAATGTATACAAAGAAAGTAAGCAGGGAGTAAACTCATTTCCCGAACGATTTTTAAAATTATTTTTTCACCACTAAAACCCATGAGACTTGTAGTTTTCAAAAATATTTTCATTTTTGATGAGACGCCGAATGAAAGCAGTTTAATCGCCGGCAACCGAAAACCCGCGATTTCCCGTAAATCCCGTCGGCCCGTAGTCGAATGTATACAAAGAAAGTAAGCAGGGAGTAAACTCATTTCCCGAACGATTTTTAAAATTATTTTTTCACCACTAAAACCCATGAGACTTGTAGTTTTCAAAAAATTTTCATTTTTGATGAGACGCCGAATGAAAGCAGTTTAATCGCCGGCAACCGAAAACCCGCGATTTCCCGTAAATCCCGTATAGTCGAATGTATACAAAGAAAGTAAGCAGGGAGTAAACTCATTTCCCGAACGATTTTTAAAATTATTTTTTCACCACTAAAACCCATGAGACTTGTAGTTTTCAAAAATATTTTCATTTTTGATGAGACGCCGAATGAAAGCAGTTTAATCGCCGGCAACCGAAAACCCGCGATTTCCCGTAAATCCCGTCGGCCCGTATAGTCGAATGTATACAAAGAAAGTAAGCAGGGAGTAAACTCATTTCCCGAACGATTTTTAAAATTATTTTTTCACCACTAAAACCCATGAGACTTGTAGTTTTCAAAAATATTTTCATTTTTGATGAGACGCCGAATGAAAGCAGTTTAATCGCCGGCAACCGAAAACCCGCGATTTCCCGTAAATCCCGTATAGTCGAATGTATACAAAGAAAGTAAGCAGGGAGTAAACTCATTTCCCGAACGATTTTTAAAATTATTTTTTCACCACTAAAACCCATGAGACTTGTAGTTTTCAAAAATATTTTCATTTTTGATGAGACGCCGAATGAAAGCAGTTTAATCGCCGGCAACCGAAAACCCGCGATTTCCCGTAAATCCCGTCGGCCCGTATAGTCGAATGTATACAAAGAAAGTAAGCAGGGAGTAAACTCATTTCCCGAACGATTTTTAAAATTATTTTTTCACCACTAAAACCCATGAGACTTGTAGTTTTCAAAAAATTTTCATTTTTGATGAGACGCCGAATGAAAGCAGTTTAATCGCCGGCAACCGAAAACCCGCGATTTCCCGTAAATCCCGTATAGTCGAATGTATACAAAGAAAGTAAGCAGGGAGTAAACTCATTTCCCGAACGATTTTTAAAATTATTTTTTCACCACTAAAACCCATGAGACTTGTAGTTTTCAAAAATATTTTCATTTTTGATGAGACGCCGAATGAAAGCAGTTTAATCGCCGGCAACCGAAAACCCGCGATTTCCCGTAAATCCCGGTCGGCCCGTATAGTCGAATGTATACAAAGAAAGTAAGCAGGGAGTAAACTCATTTCCCGAACGATTTTTAAAATTATTTTTTCACCACTAAAACCCATGAGACTTGTAGTTTTCAAAAATATTTTCATTTTTGATGAGACGCCGAATGAAAGCAGTTTAATCGCCGGCAACCGAAAACCCGCGATTTCCCGTAAATCCCGTCGGCCCGTATAGTCGAATGTATACAAAGAAAGTAAGCAGGGAGTAAACTCATTTCCCGAACGATTTTTAAAATTATTTTTTCACCACTAAAACCCATGAGACTTGTAGTTTTCAAAAATATTTTCATTTTTGATGAGACGCCGAATGAAAGCAGTTTAATCGCCGGCAACCGAAAACCCGCGATTTCCCGTAAATCCCGTCGGCCTATAGTCGAATGTATACAAAGAAAGTAAGCAGGGAGTAAACTCATTTCCCGAACGATTTTTAAAATTATTTTTTCACCACTAAAACCCATGAGACTTGTAGTTTTCAAAAATATTTTCATTTTTGATGAGACGCCGAATGAAAGCAGTTTAATCGCCGGCAACCGAAAACCCGCGATTTCCCGTAAATCCCGTCGGCCTATAGTCGAATGTATACAAAGAAAGTAAGCAGGGAGTAAACTCATTTCCCGAACGATTTTTAAAATTATTTTTTCACCACTAAAACCCATGAGACTTGTAGTTTTCAAAAATTTTCATTTTTGATGAGACGCCGAATGAAAGCAGTTTAATCGCCGGCAACCGAAAACCCGCGATTTCCCGTAAATCCCGGATCGGCCCGTATAGTCGAATGTATACAAAGAAAGTAAGCAGGGAGTAAACTCATTTCCCGAACGATTTTTAAAATTATTTTTTCACCACTAAAACCCATGAGACTTGTAGTTTTCAAAAATATTTTCATTTTTGATGAGACGCCGAATGAAAGCAGTTTAATCGCCGGCAACCGAAAACCCGCGATTTCCCGTAAATCCCGTCGGCCCGTATAGTCGAATGTATACAAAGAAAGTAAGCAGGGAGTAAACTCATTTCCCGAACGATTTTTAAAATTATTTTTTCACCACTAAAACCCATGAGACTTGTAGTTTTCAAAAATATTTTCATTTTTGATGAGACGCCGAATGAAAGCAGTTTAATCGCCGGCAACCGAAAACCCGCGATTTCCCGTAAATCCCGTATAGTCGAATGTATACAAAGAAAGTAAGCAGGGAGTAAACTCATTTCCCGAACGATTTTTAAAATTATTTTTTCACCACTAAAACCCATGAGACTTGTAGTTTTCAAAATATTTTCATTTTTGATGAGACGCCGAATGAAAGCAGTTTAATCGCCGGCAACCGAAAACCCGCGATTTCCCGTAAATCCCGTCGGCCCGTATAGTCGAATGTATACAAAGAAAGTAAGCAGGGAGTAAACTCATTTCCCGAACGATTTTTAAAATTATTTTTTCACCACTAAAACCCATGAGACTTGTAGTTTTCAAAAATATTTTCATTTTTGATGAGACGCCGAATGAAAGCAGTTTAATCGCCGGCAACCGAAAACCCGCGATTTCCCGTAAATCCGCTCGGCCGTATAGTCGAATGTATACAAAGAAAGTAAGCAGGGAGTAAACTCATTTCCCGAACGATTTTTAAAATTATTTTTTCACCACTAAAACCCATGAGACTTGTAGTTTTCAAAAATATTTTCATTTTTGATGAGACGCCGAATGAAAGCAGTTTAATCGCCGGCAACCGAAAACCCGCGATTTCCCGTAAATCCCGTATAGTCGAATGTATACAAAGAAAGTAAGCAGGGAGTAAACTCATTTCCCGAACGATTTTTAAAATTATTTTTTCACCACTAAAACCCATGAGACTTGTAGTTTTCAAAAATATTTTCATTTTTGATGAGACGCCGAATGAAAGCAGTTTAATCGCCGGCAACCGAAAACCCGCGATTTCCCGTAAATCCCGTCGGCCGTATAGTCGAATGTATACAAAGAAAGTAAGCAGGGAGTAAACTCATTTCCCGAACGATTTTTAAAATTATTTTTTCACCACTAAAACCCATGAGACTTGTAGTTTTCAAAAATATTTTCATTTTTGATGAGACGCCGAATGAAAGCAGTTTAATCGCCGGCAACCGAAAACCCGCGATTTCCCGTAAATCCCGTATAGTCGAATGTATACAAAGAAAGTAAGCAGGGAGTAAACTCATTTCCCGAACGATTTTTAAAATTATTTTTTCACCACTAAAACCCATGAGACTTGTAGTTTTCAAAAATATTTTCATTTTTGATGAGACGCCGAATGAAAGCAGTTTAATCGCCGGCAACCGAAAACCCGCGATTTCCCGTAAATCCCGGTCGGCGTAGTCGAATGTATACAAAGAAAGTAAGCAGGGAGTAAACTCATTTCCCGAACGATTTTTAAAATTATTTTTTCACCACTAAAACCCATGAGACTTGTAGTTTTCAAAAATATTTTCATTTTTGATGAGACGCCGAATGAAAGCAGTTTAATCGCCGGCAACCGAAAACCCGCGATTTCCCGTAAATCCCGGTCGGCCCGTAGTCGAATGTATACAAAGAAAGTAAGCAGGGAGTAAACTCATTTCCCGAACGATTTTTAAAATTATTTTTTCACCACTAAAACCCATGAGACTTGTAGTTTTCAAAAATATTTTCATTTTTGATGAGACGCCGAATGAAAGCAGTTTAATCGCCGGCAACCGAAAACCCGCGATTTCCCGTAAATCCCGTATAGTCGAATGTATACAAAGAAAGTAAGCAGGGAGTAAACTCATTTCCCGAACGATTTTTAAAATTATTTTTTCACCACTAAAACCCATGAGACTTGTAGTTTTCAAAAATATTTTCATTTTTGATGAGACGCCGAATGAAAGCAGTTTAATCGCCGGCAACCGAAAACCCGCGATTTCCCGTAAATCCCGTCGGCCGTAGTCGAATGTATACAAAGAAAGTAAGCAGGGAGTAAACTCATTTCCCGAACGATTTTTAAAATTATTTTTTCACCACTAAAACCCATGAGACTTGTAGTTTTAAAAATATTTTCATTTTTGATGAGACGCCGAATGAAAGCAGTTTAATCGCCGGCAACCGAAAACCCGCGATTTCCCGTAAATCCCGGATCGGCCCGTATAGTCGAATGTATACAAAGAAAGTAAGCAGGGAGTAAACTCATTTCCCGAACGATTTTTAAAATTATTTTTTCACCACTAAAACCCATGAGACTTGTAGTTTTCAAAAATATTTTCATTTTTGATGAGACGCCGAATGAAAGCAGTTTAATCGCCGGCAACCGAAAACCCGCGATTTCCCGTAAATCCGGGATCGGCCCGTATAGTCGAATGTATACAAAGAAAGTAAGCAGGGAGTAAACTCATTTCCCGAACGATTTTTAAAATTATTTTTTCACCACTAAAACCCATGAGACTTGTAGTTTTCAAAAATATTTTCATTTTTGATGAGACGCCGAATGAAAGCAGTTTAATCGCCGGCAACCGAAAACCCGCGATTTCCCGTAAATCCCGTATAGTCGAATGTATACAAAGAAAGTAAGCAGGGAGTAAACTCATTTCCCGAACGATTTTTAAAATTATTTTTTCACCACTAAAACCCATGAGACTTGTAGTTTTCAAAAATATTTTCATTTTTGATGAGACGCCGAATGAAAGCAGTTTAATCGCCGGCAACCGAAAACCCGCGATTTCCCGTAAATCCCGGTCGGCCCGTATAGTCGAATGTATACAAAGAAAGTAAGCAGGGAGTAAACTCATTTCCCGAACGATTTTTAAAATTATTTTTTCACCACTAAAACCCATGAGACTTGTAGTTTTCAAAAATATTTTCATTTTTGATGAGACGCCGAATGAAAGCAGTTTAATCGCCGGCAACCGAAAACCCGCGATTTCCCGTAAATCCCGTCGGCCGTAGTCGAATGTATACAAAGAAAGTAAGCAGGGAGTAAACTCATTTCCCGAACGATTTTTAAAATTATTTTTTCACCACTAAAACCCATGAGACTTGTAGTTTTCAAAAATATTTTCATTTTTGATGAGACGCCGAATGAAAGCAGTTTAATCGCCGGCAACCGAAAACCCGCGATTTCCCGTAAATCCCGTATAGTCGAATGTATACAAAGAAAGTAAGCAGGGAGTAAACTCATTTCCCGAACGATTTTTAAAATTATTTTTTCACCACTAAAACCCATGAGACTTGTAGTTTTCAAAAATATTTTCATTTTTGATGAGACGCCGAATGAAAGCAGTTTAATCGCCGGCAACCGAAAACCCGCGATTTCCCGTAAATCCCGTCGGCCCGTATAGTCGAATGTATACAAAGAAAGTAAGCAGGGAGTAAACTCATTTCCCGAACGATTTTTAAAATTATTTTTTCACCACTAAAACCCATGAGACTTGTAGTTTTCAAAAATATTTTCATTTTTGATGAGACGCCGAATGAAAGCAGTTTAATCGCCGGCAACCGAAAACCCGCGATTTCCCGTAAATCGTATAGTCGAATGTATACAAAGAAAGTAAGCAGGGAGTAAACTCATTTCCCGAACGATTTTTAAAATTATTTTTTCACCACTAAAACCCATGAGACTTGTAGTTTTCAAAAATATTTTCATTTTTGATGAGACGCCGAATGAAAGCAGTTTAATCGCCGGCAACCGAAAACCCGCGATTTCCCGTAAATCCCGGTCGGCCCGTATAGTCGAATGTATACAAAGAAAGTAAGCAGGGAGTAAACTCATTTCCCGAACGATTTTTAAAATTATTTTTTCACCACTAAAACCCATGAGACTTGTAGTTTTCAAAAATATTTTCATTTTTGATGAGACGCCGAATGAAAGCAGTTTAATCGCCGGCAACCGAAAACCCGCGATTTCCCGTAAATCCCGTATAGTCGAATGTATACAAAGAAAGTAAGCAGGGAGTAAACTCATTTCCCGAACGATTTTTAAAATTATTTTTTCACCACTAAAACCCATGAGACTTGTAGTTTTCAAAAATATTTTCATTTTTGATGAGACGCCGAATGAAAGCAGTTTAATCGCCGGCAACCGAAAACCCGCGATTTCCCGTAAATCCCGGATCGGCCGTATAGTCGAATGTATACAAAGAAAGTAAGCAGGGAGTAAACTCATTTCCCGAACGATTTTTAAAATTATTTTTTCACCACTAAAACCCATGAGACTTGTAGTTTTCAAAAATATTTTCATTTTTGATGAGACGCCGAATGAAAGCAGTTTAATCGCCGGCAACCGAAAACCCGCGATTTCCCGTAAATCCCGTCGGCCCGTATAGTCGAATGTATACAAAGAAAGTAAGCAGGGAGTAAACTCATTTCCCGAACGATTTTTAAAATTATTTTTTCACCACTAAAACCCATGAGACTTGTAGTTTTCAAAAATATTTTCATTTTTGATGAGACGCCGAATGAAAGCAGTTTAATCGCCGGCAACCGAAAACCCGCGATTTCCCGTAAATCCCGTATAGTCGAATGTATACAAAGAAAGTAAGCAGGGAGTAAACTCATTTCCCGAACGATTTTTAAAATTATTTTTTCACCACTAAAACCCATGAGACTTGTAGTTTTCAAAAATATTTTCATTTTTGATGAGACGCCGAATGAAAGCAGTTTAATCGCCGGCAACCGAAAACCCGCGATTTCCCGTAAATCCTCGGCCCGTATAGTCGAATGTATACAAAGAAAGTAAGCAGGGAGTAAACTCATTTCCCGAACGATTTTTAAAATTATTTTTTCACCACTAAAACCCATGAGACTTGTAGTTTTCAAAAATATTTTCATTTTTGATGAGACGCCGAATGAAAGCAGTTTAATCGCCGGCAACCGAAAACCCGCGATTTCCCGTAAATCCCGGTCGGCCCGTATAGTCGAATGTATACAAAGAAAGTAAGCAGGGAGTAAACTCATTTCCCGAACGATTTTTAAAATTATTTTTTCACCACTAAAACCCATGAGACTTGTAGTTTTCAAAAATATTTTCATTTTTGATGAGACGCCGAATGAAAGTTTAATCGCCGGCAACCGAAAACCCGCGATTTCCCGTAAATCCCGTCGGCCCGTATAGTCGAATGTATACAAAGAAAGTAAGCAGGGAGTAAACTCATTTCCCGAACGATTTTTAAAATTATTTTTTCACCACTAAAACCCATGAGACTTGTAGTTTTCAAAAATATTTTCATTTTTGATGAGACGCCGAATGAAAGCAGTTTAATCGCCGGCAACCGAAAACCCGCGATTTCCCGTAAATCCCGTCGGCCCGTATAGTCGAATGTATACAAAGAAAGTAAGCAGGGAGTAAACTCATTTCCCGAACGATTTTTAAAATTATTTTTTCACCACTAAAACCCATGAGACTTGTAGTTTTCAAAAATATTTTCATTTTTGATGAGACGCCGAATGAAAGCAGTTTAATCGCCGGCAACCGAAAACCCGCGATTTCCCGTAAATCCCGTCGGCGTATAGTCGAATGTATACAAAGAAAGTAAGCAGGGAGTAAACTCATTTCCCGAACGATTTTTAAAATTATTTTTTCACCACTAAAACCCATGAGACTTGTAGTTTTCAAAAATATTTTATTTTTGATGAGACGCCGAATGAAAGCAGTTTAATCGCCGGCAACCGAAAACCCGCGATTTCCCGTAAATCCATCGGCCGTATAGTCGAATGTATACAAAGAAAGTAAGCAGGGAGTAAACTCATTTCCCGAACGATTTTTAAAATTATTTTTTCACCACTAAAACCCATGAGACTTGTAGTTTTCAAAAATATTTTCATTTTTGATGAGACGCCGAATGAAAGCAGTTTAATCGCCGGCAACCGAAAACCCGCGATTTCCCGTAAATCCCGTCGGCCGTATAGTCGAATGTATACAAAGAAAGTAAGCAGGGAGTAAACTCATTTCCCGAACGATTTTTAAAATTATTTTTTCACCACTAAAACCCATGAGACTTGTAGTTTTCAAAAATATTTTAATTTTTGATGAGACGCCGAATAAAAGCAGTTTAATCGCCGGCAACCGAAAACCCGCGATTTCCCGTAAATCCCGTATAGTCGAATGTATACAAAGAAAGTAAGCAGGGAGTAAACTCATTTCCCGAACGATTTTTAAAATTATTTTTTTCACCACTAAAACCCATGAGACTTGTAGTTTTCAAAAATATTTTCATTTTTGATGAGACGCCGAATGAAAGCAGTTTAATCGCCGTCAAACGGAGACCAGCGATTTCCCGTAAATCCCGGTCGGTATAGTCGAATGTATACAAAGAAAGTAAGCAGGGAGTAAACTCATTTCCCGAACGATTTTTAAAATTATTTTTTCACCACTAAAACCCATGAGACTTGTAGTTTTCAAAATATTTTCATTTTTGATGAGACGCCGAATGAAAGCAGTTTAATCGCCGGCAACCGAAAACCCGCGATTTCCCGTAAATCCCGTATAGTCGAATGTATACAAAGAAAGTAAGCAGGGAGTAAACTCATTTCCCGAACGATTTTTAAAATTATTTTTTCACCACTAAAACCCATGAGACTTGTAGTTTTAAAAATATTTTCATTTTTGATGAGACGCCGAATGAAAGCAGTTTAATCGCCGGCAACCGAAAACCCGCGATTTCCCGTAAATCCCGTATAGTCGAATGTATACAAAGAAAGTAAGCAGGGAGTAAACTCATTTCCCGAACGATTTTTAAAATTATTTTTTCACCACTAAAACCCATGAGACTTGTAGTTTTCAAAAATATTTTCATTTTTGATGAGACGCCGAATGAAAGCAGTTTAATCGCCGGCAACCGAAAACCCGCGATTTCCCGTAAATCCCGGGATCGCCCGTATAGTCGAATGTATACAAAGAAAGTAAGCAGGGAGTAAACTCATTTCCCGAACGATTTTTTTATTTTTTCACCACTAAAACCCATGAGACTTGTAGTTTTCAAAAATATTTTCATTTTTGATGAGACGCCGAATGAAACAGTTTAATCGCCGGCAACCGAAAACCCGCGATTTCCCGTAAATCCCGGTCGGCCCGTATAGTCGAATGTATACAAAGAAAGTAAGCAGGGAGTAAACTCATTTCCCGAACGATTTTTAAAATTATTTTTTCACCACTAAAACCCATGAGACTTGTAGTTTTCAAAAATATTTTCATTTTTGATGAGACGCCGAATGAAAGCAGTTTAATCGCCGGCAACCGAAAACCCGCGATTTCCCGTAAATCCCGGTCGGCCCGTATAGTCGAATGTATACAAAGAAAGTAAGCAGGGAGTAAACTCATTTCCCGAACGATTTTTAAAATTATTTTTTCACCACTAAAACCCATGAGACTTGTAGTTTTCAAAAATATTTTCATTTTTGATGAGACGCCGAATGAAAGCAGTTTAATCGCCGGCAACCGAAAACCCGCGATTTCCCGTAAATCCCGTATAGTCGAATGTATACAAAGAAAGTAAGCAGGGAGTAAACTCATTTCCCGAACGATTTTTAAAATTATTTTTTCACCACTAAAACCCATGAGACTTGTAGTTTTCAAAAATATTTTCATTTTTGATGAGACGCCGAATGAAAGCAGTTTAATCGCCGGCAACCGAAAACCCGCGATTTCCCGTAAATCCTCGTATAGTCGAATGTATACAAAGAAAGTAAGCAGGGAGTAAACTCATTTCCCGAACGATTTTTAAAATTATTTTTTCACCACTAAAACCCATGAGACTTGTAGTTTTCAAAAATATTTTCATTTTTGATGAGACGCCGAATGAAAGCAGTTTAATCGCCGGCAACCGAAAACCCGCGATTTCCCGTAAATCCCGTATAGTCGAATGTATACAAAGAAAGTAAGCAGGGAGTAAACTCATTTCCCGAACGATTTTTAAAATTATTTTTTCACCACTAAAACCCATGAGACTTGTAGTTTTCAAAAATA
>JASGCC010004487.1:0-19730 GCA_030067915.1 Hydractinia echinata | reverse complement strand
CTCCCTGCTTACTTTCTTTGTATACATTCGACTATACGGGATTTACGGGAAATCGCGGGTTTTCGGTTGCCGGCGATTAAACTGCTTTCATTCGGCGTCTCATCAAAAATGAAAATATTTTTGAAAACTACAAGTCTCATGGGTTTTAGTGGTGAAAAAATAATTTTAAAAATCGTTCGGGAAATGAGTTTACTCCTGCTTACTTTCTTTGTATACATTCGACTATACGGGATTTACGGGAAATCGCGGGTTTTCGGTTGCCGGCGATTAAACTGCTTTCATTCGGCGTCTCATCAAAAATGAAAATATTTTTGAAAACTACAAGTCTCATGGGTTTTAGTGGTGAAAAAATAATTTTAAAAATCGTTCGGGAAATGAGTTTACTCCCTGCTACTTTCTTTGTATACATTCGACTATACGGGATTTACGGGAAATCGCGGGTTTTCGGTTGCCGGCGATTAAACTGCTTTCATTCGGCGTCTCATCAAAAATGAAAATATTTTTGAAAACTACAAGTCTCATGGGTTTTAGTGGTGAAAAAATAATTTTAAAAATCGTTCGGGAAATGAGTTTACTCCCTGCTTACTTTCTTTGTATACATTCGACTATACGGGATTTACGGGAAATCGCGGGTTTTCGGTTGCCGGCGATTAAACTGCTTTCATTCGGCGTCTCATCAAAAATGAAAATATTTTTGAAAACTACAAGTCTCATGGGTTTTAGTGGTGAAAAAATAATTTTAAAAATCGTTCGGGAAATGAGTTTACTCCCTGCTACTTTCTTTGTATACATTCGACTATACGGGATTTACGGGAAATCGCGGGTTTTCGGTTGCCGGCGATTAAACTGCTTTCATTCGGCGTCTCATCAAAAATGAAAATATTTTTGAAAACTACAAGTCTCATGGGTTTTAGTGGTGAAAAAATAATTTTAAAAATCGTTCGGGAAATGAGTTTACTCCCTGCTTACTTTCTTTGTATACATTCGACTATACGGGATTTACGGGAAATCGCGGGTTTTCGGTTGCCGGCGATTAAACTGCTTTCATTCGGCGTCTCATCAAAAATGAAAATATTTTTGAAAACTACAAGTCTCATGGGTTTTAGTGGTGAAAAAATAATTTTAAAAATCGTTCGGGAAATGAGTTTACTCCCTGCTTACTTTCTTTGTATACATTCGACTATACGGGATTTACGGGAAATCGCGGGTTTTCGGTTGCCGGCGATTAAACTGCTTTCATTCGGCGTCTCATCAAAAATGAAAATATTTTTGAAAACTACAAGTCTCATGGGTTTTAGTGGTGAAAAAATAATTTTAAAAATCGTTCGGGAAATGAGTTTACTCCCTGCTTACTTTCTTTGTATACATTCGACTATACGGGATTTACGGGAAATCGCGGGTTTTCGGTTGCCGGCGATTAAACTGCTTTCATTCGGCGTCTCATCAAAAATGAAAATATTTTTGAAAACTACAAGTCTCATGGGTTTTAGTGGTGAAAAAATAATTTTAAAAATCGTTCGGGAAATGAGTTTACTCCCTGCTTACTTTCTTTGTATACATTCGACTATACGGGAATTTACGGGAAATCGCGGGTTTTCGGTTGCCGGCGATTAAACTGCTTTCATTCGGCGTCTCATCAAAAATGAAAATATTTTTGAAAACTACAAGTCTCATGGGTTTTAGTGGTGAAAAAATAATTTTAAAAATCGTTCGGGAAATGAGTTTACTCCCTGCTACTTTCTTTGTATACATTCGACTATACGGGATTTACGGGAAATCGCGGGTTTTCGGTTGCCGGCGATTAAACTGCTTTCATTCGGCGTCTCATCAAAAATGAAAATATTTTTGAAAACTACAAGTCTCATGGGTTTTAGTGGTGAAAAAATAATTTTAAAAATCGTTCGGGAAATGAGTTTACTCCCTGCTTACTTTCTTTGTATACATTCGACTATACGGGATTTACGGGAAATCGCGGGTTTTCGGTTGCCGGCGATTAAACTGCTTTCATTCGGCGTCTCATCAAAAATGAAAATATTTTTGAAAACTACAAGTCTCATGGGTTTTAGTGGTGAAAAAATAATTTTAAAAATCGTTCGGGAAATGAGTTTACTCCCTGCTACTTTCTTTGTATACATTCGACTATACGGGGAGCCGGGATTTACGGGAAATCGCGGGTTTTCGGTTGCCGGCGATTAAACTGCTTTCATTCGGCGTCTCATCAAAAATGAAAAATTTTTGAAAACTACAAGTCTCATGGGTTTTAGTGGTGAAAAAATAATTTTAAAAATCGTTCGGGAAATGAGTTTACTCCCTGCTTACTTTCTTTGTATACATTCGACTATACGGGATTTACGGGAAATCGCGGGTTTTCGGTTGCCGGCGATTAAACTGCTTTCATTCGGCGTCTCATCAAAAATGAAAATATTTTTGAAAACTACAAGTCTCATGGGTTTTAGTGGTGAAAAAATAATTTTAAAAATCGTTCGGGAAATGAGTTTACTCCCTGCTTACTTTCTTTGTATACATTCGACTATACGGGATTTACGGGAAATCGCGGGTTTTCGGTTGCCGGCGATTAAACTGCTTTCATTCGGCGTCTCATCAAAAATGAAAATATTTTTGAAAACTACAAGTCTCATGGGTTTTAGTGGTGAAAAAATAATTTTAAAAATCGTTCGGGAAATGAGTTTACTCCCTGCTTACTTTCTTTGTATACATTCGACTATACGGGATTTACGGGAAATCGCGGGTTTTCGGTTGCCGGCGATTAAACTGCTTTCATTCGGCGTCTCATCAAAAATGAAAATATTTTTGAAAACTACAAGTCTCATGGGTTTTAGTGGTGAAAAAATAATTTTAAAAATCGTTCGGGAAATGAGTTTACTCCCTGCTTACTTTCTTTGTATACATTCGACTATACGGGAATTTACGGGAAATCGCGGGTTTTCGGTTGCCGGCGATTAAACTGCTTTCATTCGGCGTCTCATCAAAAATGAAAATATTTTTGAAAACTACAAGTCTCATGGGTTTTAGTGGTGAAAAAATAATTTTAAAAATCGTTCGGGAAATGAGTTTACTCCCTGCTTACTTTCTTTGTATACATTCGACTATACGGGATTTACGGGAAATCGCGGGTTTTCGGTTGCCGGCGATTAAACTGCTTTCATTCGGCGTCTCATCAAAAATGAAAATATTTTTGAAAACTACAAGTCTCATGGGTTTTAGTGGTGAAAAAATAATTTTAAAAATCGTTCGGGAAATGAGTTTACTCCCTGCTTACTTTCTTTGTATACATTCGACTATACGGGATTTACGGGAAATCGCGGGTTTTCGGTTGCCGGCGATTAAACTGCTTTCATTCGGCGTCTCATCAAAAATGAAAATATTTTTGAAAACTACAAGTCTCATGGGTTTTAGTGGTGAAAAAATAATTTTAAAAATCGTTCGGGAAATGAGTTTACTCCCTGCTTACTTTCTTTGTATACATTCGACTATACGGGATTTACGGGAAATCGCGGGTTTTCGGTTGCCGGCGATTAAACTGCTTTCATTCGGCGTCTCATCAAAAATGAAAATATTTTTGAAAACTACAAGTCTCATGGGTTTTAGTGGTGAAAAAATAATTTTAAAAATCGTTCGGGAAATGAGTTTACTCCCTGCTACTTTCTTTGTATACATTCGACTATACGGGAGCCGGGATTTACGGGAAATCGCGGGTTTTCGGTTGCCGGCGATTAAACTGCTTTCATTCGGCGTCTCATCAAAAATGAAAAATTTTTGAAAACTACAAGTCTCATGGGTTTTAGTGGTGAAAAAATAATTTTAAAAATCGTTCGGGAAATGAGTTTACTCCCTGCTTACTTTCTTTGTATACATTCGACTATACGGGATTTACGGGAAATCGCGGGTTTTCGGTTGCCGGCGATTAAACTGCTTTCATTCGGCGTCTCATCAAAAATGAAAATATTTTTGAAAACTACAAGTCTCATGGGTTTTAGTGGTGAAAAAATAATTTTAAAAATCGTTCGGGAAATGAGTTTACTCCCTGCTTACTTTCTTTGTATACATTCGACTATACGGGAATTTACGGGAAATCGCGGGTTTTCGGTTGCCGGCGATTAAACTGCTTTCATTCGGCGTCTCATCAAAAATGAAAATATTTTTGAAAACTACAAGTCTCATGGGTTTTAGTGGTGAAAAAATAATTTTAAAAATCGTTCGGGAAATGAGTTTACTCCTGCTTACTTTCTTTGTATACATTCGACTATACGGGATTTACGGGAAATCGCGGGTTTTCGGTTGCCGGCGATTAAACTGCTTTCATTCGGCGTCTCATCAAAAATGAAAATATTTTTGAAAACTACAAGTCTCATGGGTTTTAGTGGTGAAAAAATAATTTTAAAAATCGTTCGGGAAATGAGTTTACTCCCTGCTTACTTTCTTTGTATACATTCGACTATACGGGATTTACGGGAAATCGCGGGTTTTCGGTTGCCGGCGATTAAACTGCTTTCATTCGGCGTCTCATCAAAAATGAAAATATTTTTGAAAACTACAAGTCTCATGGGTTTTAGTGGTGAAAAAATAATTTTAAAAATCGTTCGGGAAATGAGTTTACTCCCTGCTTACTTTCTTTGTATACATTCGACTATACGGGATTTACGGGAAATCGCGGGTTTTCGGTTGCCGGCGATTAAACTGCTTTCATTCGGCGTCTCATCAAAAATGAAAATATTTTTGAAAACTACAAGTCTCATGGGTTTTAGTGGTGAAAAAATAATTTTAAAAATCGTTCGGGAAATGAGTTTACTCCCTGCTACTTTCTTTGTATACATTCGACTATACGGGATTTACGGGAAATCGCGGGTTTTCGGTTGCCGGCGATTAAACTGCTTTCATTCGGCGTCTCATCAAAAATGAAAATATTTTTGAAAACTACAAGTCTCATGGGTTTTAGTGGTGAAAAAATAATTTTAAAAATCGTTCGGGAAATGAGTTTACTCCCTGCTTACTTTCTTTGTATACATTCGACTATACGGGAGCCGGGATTTACGGGAAATCGCGGGTTTTCGGTTGCCGGATTAAACTGCTTTCATTCGGCGTCTCATCAAAAATGAAAATATTTTTGAAAACTACAAGTCTCATGGGTTTTAGTGGTGAAAAAATAATTTTAAAAATCGTTCGGGAAATGAGTTTACTCCCTGCTTACTTTCTTTGTATACATTCGACTATACGGGATTTACGGGAAATCGCGGGTTTTCGGTTGCCGGCGATTAAACTGCTTTCATTCGGCGTCTCATCAAAAATGAAAATATTTTTGAAAACTACAAGTCTCATGGGTTTTAGTGGTGAAAAAATAATTTTAAAAATCGTTCGGGAAATGAGTTTACTCCCTGCTTACTTTCTTTGTATACATTCGACTATACGGGATTTACGGGAAATCGCGGGTTTTCGGTTGCCGGCGATTAAACTGCTTTCATTCGGCGTCTCATCAAAAATGAAAATATTTTTGAAAACTACAAGTCTCATGGGTTTTAGTGGTGAAAAAATAATTTTAAAAATCGTTCGGGAAATGAGTTTACTCCCTGCTTACTTTCTTTGTATACATTCGACTATACGGGATTTACGGGAAATCGCGGGTTTTCGGTTGCCGGCGATTAAACTGCTTTCATTCGGCGTCTCATCAAAAATGAAAATATTTTTGAAAACTACAAGTCTCATGGGTTTTAGTGGTGAAAAAATAATTTTAAAAATCGTTCGGGAAATGAGTTTACTCCCTGCTTACTTTCTTTGTATACATTCGACTATACGGGATTTACGGGAAATCGCGGGTTTTCGGTTGCCGGCGATTAAACTGCTTTCATTCGGCGTCTCATCAAAAATGAAAAATTTTTGAAAACTACAAGTCTCATGGGTTTTAGTGGTGAAAAAATAATTTTAAAAATCGTTCGGGAAATGAGTTTACTCCCTGCTTACTTTCTTTGTATACATTCGACTATACGGGATTTACGGGAAATCGCGGGTTTTCGGTTGCCGGCGATTAAACTGCTTTCATTCGGCGTCTCATCAAAAATGAAAATATTTTTGAAAACTACAAGTCTCATGGGTTTTAGTGGTGAAAAAATAATTTTAAAAATCGTTCGGGAAATGAGTTTACTCCCTGCTTACTTTCTTTGTATACATTCGACTATACGGGATTTACGGGAAATCGCGGGTTTTCGGTTGCCGGCGATTAAACTGCTTTCATTCGGCGTCTCATCAAAAATGAAAATATTTTTGAAAAACAAGTCTCATGGGTTTTAGTGGTGAAAAAATAATTTTAAAAATCGTTCGGGAAATGAGTTTACTCCCTGCTTACTTTCTTTGTATACATTCGACTATACGGGATTTACGGGAAATCGCGGGTTTTCGGTTGCCGGCGATTAAACTGCTTTCATTCGGCGTCTCATCAAAAATGAAAATATTTTTGAAAACTACAAGTCTCATGGGTTTTAGTGGTGAAAAAATAATTTTAAAAATCGTTCGGGAAATGAGTTTACTCCCTGCTTACTTTCTTTGTATACATTCGACTATACGAGGGGATTTACGGGAAATCGCGGGTTTTCGGTTGCCGGCGATTAAACTGCTTTCATTCGGCGTCTCATCAAAAATGAAAATATTTTTGAAAACTACAAGTCTCATGGGTTTTAGTGGTGAAAAAATAATTTTAAAAATCGTTCGGGAAATGAGTTTACTCCCTGCTTACTTTCTTTGTATACATTCGACTATACGGGATTTACGGGAAATCGCGGGTTTTCGGTTGCCGGCGATTAAACTGCTTTCATTCGGCGTCTCATCAAAAATGAAAATATTTTTGAAAACTACAAGTCTCATGGGTTTTAGTGGTGAAAAAATAATTTTAAAAATCGTTCGGGAAATGAGTTTACTCCCTGCTTACTTTCTTTGTATACATTCGACTATACGGGATTTACGGGAAATCGCGGGTTTTCGGTTGCCGGCGATTAAACTGCTTTCATTCGGCGTCTCATCAAAAATGAAAATATTTTTGAAAACTACAAGTCTCATGGGTTTTAGTGGTGAAAAAATAATTTTAAAAATCGTTCGGGAAATGAGTTTACTCCCTGCTTACTTTCTTTGTATACATTCGACTATACGGGATTTACGGGAAATCGCGGGTTTTCGGTTGCCGGCGATTAAACTGCTTTCATTCGGCGTCTCATCAAAAATGAAAATATTTTTGAAAACTACAAGTCTCATGGGTTTTAGTGGTGAAAAAATAATTTTAAAAATCGTTCGGGAAATGAGTTTACTCCCTGCTTACTTTCTTTGTATACATTCGACTATACGGGATTTACGGGAAATCGCGGGTTTTCGGTTGCCGGCGATTAAACTGCTTTCATTCGGCGTCTCATCAAAAATGAAAATATTTTTGAAAACTACAAGTCTCATGGGTTTTAGTGGTGAAAAAATAATTTTAAAAATCGTTCGGGAAATGAGTTTACTCCCTGCTACTTTCTTTGTATACATTCGACTATACGGGATTTACGGGAAATCGCGGGTTTTCGGTTGCCGGCGATTAAACTGCTTTCATTCGGCGTCTCATCAAAAATGAAAATATTTTTGAAAACTACAAGTCTCATGGGTTTTAGTGGTGAAAAAATAATTTTAAAAATCGTTCGGGAAATGAGTTTACTCCCTGCTTACTTTCTTTGTATACATTCGACTATACGGGATTTTACGGGAAATCGCGGGTTTTCGGTTGCCGGCGATTAAACTGCTTTCATTCGGCGTCTCATCAAAAATGAAAATATTTTTGAAAACTACAAGTCTCATGGGTTTTAGTGGTGAAAAAATAATTTTAAAAATCGTTCGGGAAATGAGTTTACTCCCTGCTTACTTTCTTTGTATACATTCGACTATACGGGATTTACGGGAAATCGCGGGTTTTCGGTTGCCGGCGATTAAACTGCTTTCATTCGGCGTCTCATCAAAAATGAAAATATTTTTGAAAACTACAAGTCTCATGGGTTTTAGTGGTGAAAAAATAATTTTAAAAATCGTTCGGGAAATGAGTTTACTCCCTGCTTACTTTCTTTGTATACATTCGACTATACGGGATTTACGGGAAATCGCGGGTTTTCGGTTGCCGGCGATTAAACTGCTTTCATTCGGCGTCTCATCAAAAATGAAAATATTTTTGAAAACTACAAGTCTCATGGGTTTTAGTGGTGAAAAAATAATTTTAAAAATCGTTCGGGAAATGAGTTTACTCCCTGCTTACTTTCTTTGTATACATTCGACTATACGGGATTTACGGGAAATCGCGGGTTTTCGGTTGCCGGCGATTAAACTGCTTTCATTCGGCGTCTCATCAAAAATGAAAATATTTTTGAAAACTACAAGTCTCATGGGTTTTAGTGGTGAAAAAATAATTTTAAAAATCGTTCGGGAAATGAGTTTACTCCCTGCTTACTTTCTTTGTATACATTCGACTATACGGGCCGAGCCGGGATTTACGGGAAATCGCGGGTTTTCGGTTGCCGGCGATTAAACTGCTTTCATTCGGCGTCTCATCAAAAATGAAAATATTTTTGAAAACTACAAGTCTCATGGGTTTTAGTGGTGAAAAAATAATTTTAAAAATCGTTCGGGAAATGAGTTTACTCCCTGCTTACTTTCTTTGTATACATTCGACTATACGGGATTTACGGGAAATCGCGGGTTTTCGGTTGCCGGCGATTAAACTGCTTTCATTCGGCGTCTCATCAAAAATGAAAATATTTTTGAAAACTACAAGTCTCATGGGTTTTAGTGGTGAAAAAATAATTTTAAAAATCGTTCGGGAAATGAGTTTACTCCCTGCTTACTTTCTTTGTATACATTCGACTATACGGGATTTACGGGAAATCGCGGGTTTTCGGTTGCCGGCGATTAAACTGCTTTCATTCGGCGTCTCATCAAAAATGAAAATATTTTTGAAAACTACAAGTCTCATGGGTTTTAGTGGTGAAAAAATAATTTTAAAAATCGTTCGGGAAATGAGTTTACTCCCTGCTTACTTTCTTTGTATACATTCGACTATACGGGATTTACGGGAAATCGCGGGTTTTCGGTTGCCGGCGATTAAACTGCTTTCATTCGGCGTCTCATCAAAAATGAAAATATTTTTGAAAACTACAAGTCTCATGGGTTTTAGTGGTGAAAAAATAATTTTAAAAATCGTTCGGGAAATGAGTTTACTCCCTTACTTTCTTTGTATACATTCGACTATACGGGAGCCGGATTTACGGGAAATCGCGGGTTTTCGGTTGCCGGCGATTAAACTGCTTTCATTCGGCGTCTCATCAAAAATGAAAAATTTTTGAAAACTACAAGTCTCATGGGTTTTAGTGGTGAAAAAATAATTTTAAAAATCGTTCGGGAAATGAGTTTACTCCCTGCTTACTTTCTTTGTATACATTCGACTATACGGGATTTACGGGAAATCGCGGGTTTTCGGTTGCCGGCGATTAAACTGCTTTCATTCGGCGTCTCATCAAAAATGAAAATATTTTTGAAAACTACAAGTCTCATGGGTTTTAGTGGTGAAAAAATAATTTTAAAAATCGTTCGGGAAATGAGTTTACTCCCTGCTACTTTCTTTGTATACATTCGACTATACGGGAGCCGGGATTTACGGGAAATCGCGGGTTTTCGGTTGCCGGCGATTAAACTGCTTTCATTCGGCGTCTCATCAAAAATGAAAATATTTTTGAAAACTACAAGTCTCATGGGTTTTAGTGGTGAAAAAATAATTTTAAAAATCGTTCGGGAAATGAGTTTACTCCCTGCTTACTTTCTTTGTATACATTCGACTATACGGGATTTACGGGAAATCGCGGGTTTTCGGTTGCCGGCGATTAAACTGCTTTCATTCGGCGTCTCATCAAAAATGAAAATATTTTTGAAAACTACAAGTCTCATGGGTTTTAGTGGTGAAAAAATAATTTTAAAAATCGTTCGGGAAATGAGTTTACTCCCTGCTACTTTCTTTGTATACATTCGACTATACGGGATTTACGGGAAATCGCGGGTTTTCGGTTGCCGGCGATTAAACTGCTTTCATTCGGCGTCTCATCAAAAATGAAAATATTTTTGAAAACTACAAGTCTCATGGGTTTTAGTGGTGAAAAAATAATTTTAAAAATCGTTCGGGAAATGAGTTTACTCCCTGCTACTTTCTTTGTATACATTCGACTATACGGGCCGAGCCGGGATTTACGGGAAATCGCGGGTTTTCGGTTGCCGGCGATTAAACTGCTTTCATTCGGCGTCTCATCAAAAATGAAAATATTTTTGAAAACTACAAGTCTCATGGGTTTTAGTGGTGAAAAAATAATTTTAAAAATCGTTCGGGAAATGAGTTTACTCCCTGCTACTTTCTTTGTATACATTCGACTATACGGGATTTACGGGAAATCGCGGGTTTTCGGTTGCCGGCGATTAAACTGCTTTCATTCGGCGTCTCATCAAAAATGAAAATATTTTTGAAAACTACAAGTCTCATGGGTTTTAGTGGTGAAAAAATAATTTTAAAAATCGTTCGGGAAATGAGTTTACTCCCTGCTTACTTTCTTTGTATACATTCGACTATACGGGATTTACGGGAAATCGCGGGTTTTCGGTTGCCGGCGATTAAACTGCTTTCATTCGGCGTCTCATCAAAAATGAAAATATTTTTGAAAACTACAAGTCTCATGGGTTTTAGTGGTGAAAAAATAATTTTAAAAATCGTTCGGGAAATGAGTTTACTCCCTGCTTACTTTCTTTGTATACATTCGACTATACGGGCCGAGCCGGGATTTACGGGAAATCGCGGGTTTTCGGTTGCCGGCGATTAAACTGCTTTCATTCGGCGTCTCATCAAAAATGAAAAATTTTTGAAAACTACAAGTCTCATGGGTTTTAGTGGTGAAAAAATAATTTTAAAAATCGTTCGGGAAATGAGTTTACTCCCTGCTTACTTTCTTTGTATACATTCGACTATACGGGCCGAGCCGGGATTTACGGGAAATCGCGGGTTTTCGGTTGCCGGCGATTAAACTGCTTTCATTCGGCGTCTCATCAAAAATGAAAATATTTTTGAAAACTACAAGTCTCATGGGTTTTAGTGGTGAAAAAATAATTTTAAAAATCGTTCGGGAAATGAGTTTACTCCCTGCTTACTTTCTTTGTATACATTCGACTATACGGGATTTACGGGAAATCGCGGGTTTTCGGTTGCCGGCGATTAAACTGCTTTCATTCGGCGTCTCATCAAAAATGAAAATATTTTTGAAAACTACAAGTCTCATGGGTTTTAGTGGTGAAAAAATAATTTTAAAAATCGTTCGGGAAATGAGTTTACTCCCTGCTTACTTTCTTTGTATACATTCGACTATACGGGATTTACGGGAAATCGCGGGTTTTCGGTTGCCGGCGATTAAACTGCTTTCATTCGGCGTCTCATCAAAAATGAAAATATTTTTGAAAACTACAAGTCTCATGGGTTTTAGTGGTGAAAAAATAATTTTAAAAATCGTTCGGGAAATGAGTTTACTCCCTGCTACTTTCTTTGTATACATTCGACTATACGGGAATTTACGGGAAATCGCGGGTTTTCGGTTGCCGGCGATTAAACTGCTTTCATTCGGCGTCTCATCAAAAATGAAAATATTTTTGAAAACTACAAGTCTCATGGGTTTTAGTGGTGAAAAAATAATTTTAAAAATCGTTCGGGAAATGAGTTTACTCCCTGCTTACTTTCTTTGTATACATTCGACTATACGGGATTTACGGGAAATCGCGGGTTTTCGGTTGCCGGCGATTAAACTGCTTTCATTCGGCGTCTCATCAAAAATGAAAATATTTTTGAAAACTACAAGTCTCATGGGTTTTAGTGGTGAAAAAATAATTTTAAAAATCGTTCGGGAAATGAGTTTACTCCCTGCTTACTTTCTTTGTATACATTCGACTATACGGGATTTACGGGAAATCGCGGGTTTTCGGTTGCCGGATTAAACTGCTTTCATTCGGCGTCTCATCAAAAATGAAAATATTTTTGAAAACTACAAGTCTCATGGGTTTTAGTGGTGAAAAAATAATTTTAAAAATCGTTCGGGAAATGAGTTTACTCCCTGCTACTTTCTTTGTATACATTCGACTATACGGGCCGAGCCGGGATTTACGGGAAATCGCGGGTTTTCGGTTGCCGGCGATTAAACTGCTTTCATTCGGCGTCTCATCAAAAATGAAAATATTTTTGAAAACTACAAGTCTCATGGGTTTTAGTGGTGAAAAAATAATTTTAAAAATCGTTCGGGAAATGAGTTTACTCCCTGCTTACTTTCTTTGTATACATTCGACTATACGGGATTTACGGGAAATCGCGGGTTTTCGGTTGCCGGCGATTAAACTGCTTTCATTCGGCGTCTCATCAAAAATGAAAAATTTTTGAAAACTACAAGTCTCATGGGTTTTAGTGGTGAAAAAATAATTTTAAAAATCGTTCGGGAAATGAGTTTACTCCCTGCTTACTTTCTTTGTATACATTCGACTATACGGGATTTACGGGAAATCGCGGGTTTTCGGTTGCCGGCGATTAAACTGCTTTCATTCGGCGTCTCAAAAAATGAAAATATTTTTGAAAAACAAGTCTCATGGGTTTTAGTGGTGAAAAAATAATTTTAAAAATCGTTCGGGAAATGAGTTTACTCCCTGCTACTTTCTTTGTATACATTCGACTATACGGGCCGAGCCGGGATTTACGGGAAATCGCGGGTTTTCGGTTGCCGGCGATTAAACTGCTTTCATTCGGCGTCTCATCAAAAATGAAAATATTTTTGAAAACTACAAGTCTCATGGGTTTTAGTGGTGAAAAAATAATTTTAAAAATCGTTCGGGAAATGAGTTTACTCCCTGCTACTTTCTTTGTATACATTCGACTATACGGGATTTACGGGAAATCGCGGGTTTTCGGTTGCCGGCGATTAAACTGCTTTCATTCGGCGTCTCATCAAAAATGAAAATATTTTTGAAAACTACAAGTCTCATGGGTTTTAGTGGTGAAAAAATAATTTTAAAAATCGTTCGGGAAATGAGTTTACTCCCTGCTTACTTTCTTTGTATACATTCGACTATACGGGATTTACGGGAAATCGCGGGTTTTCGGTTGCCGGCGATTAAACTGCTTTCATTCGGCGTCTCATCAAAAATGAAAATATTTTTGAAAACTACAAGTCTCATGGGTTTTAGTGGTGAAAAAATAATTTTAAAAATCGTTCGGGAAATGAGTTTACTCCCTGGGTACTTTCTTTGTATACATTCGACTATACGGGATTTACGGGAAATCGCGGGTTTTCGGTTGCCGGCGATTAAACTGCTTTCATTCGGCGTCTCATCAAAAATGAAAATATTTTTGAAAACTACAAGTCTCATGGGTTTTAGTGGTGAAAAAATAATTTTAAAAATCGTTCGGGAAATGAGTTTACTCCCTGCTACTTTCTTTGTATACATTCGACTATACGGGATTTACGGGAAATCGCGGGTTTTCGGTTGCCGGCGATTAAACTGCTTTCATTCGGCGTCTCATCAAAAATGAAAATATTTGAAAACTACAAGTCTCATGGGTTTTAGTGGTGAAAAAATAATTTTAAAAATCGTTCGGGAAATGAGTTTACTCCCTGCTACTTTCTTTGTATACATTCGACTATACGGGAGCCGGGATTTACGGGAAATCGCGGGTTTTCGGTTGCCGGCGATTAAACTGCTTTCATTCGGCGTCTCATCAAAAATGAAAATATTTTTGAAAACTACAAGTCTCATGGGTTTTAGTGGTGAAAAAATAATTTTAAAAATCGTTCGGGAAATGAGTTTACTCCCTGCTACTTTCTTTGTATACATTCGACTATACGGGATTTACGGGAAATCGCGGGTTTTCGGTTGCCGGCGATTAAACTGCTTTCATTCGGCGTCTCATCAAAAATGAAAATATTTTTGAAAACTACAAGTCTCATGGGTTTTAGTGGTGAAAAAATAATTTTAAAAATCGTTCGGGAAATGAGTTTACTCCCTGCTACTTTCTTTGTATACATTCGACTATACGGGATTTACGGGAAATCGCGGGTTTTCGGTTGCCGGCGATTAAACTGCTTTCATTCGGCGTCTCATCAAAAATGAAAAATTTTTGAAAACTACAAGTCTCATGGGTTTTAGTGGTGAAAAAATAATTTTAAAAATCGTTCGGGAAATGAGTTTACTCCCTGCTTACTTTCTTTGTATACATTCGACTATACGGGATTTACGGGAAATCGCGGGTTTTCGGTTGCCGGCGATTAAACTGCTTTCATTCGGCGTCTCATCAAAAATGAAAATATTTTTGAAAACTACAAGTCTCATGGGTTTTAGTGGTGAAAAAATAATTTTAAAAATCGTTCGGGAAATGAGTTTACTCCCTGCTACTTTCTTTGTATACATTCGACTATACGGGATTTACGGGAAATCGCGGGTTTTCGGTTGCCGGCGATTAAACTGCTTTCATTCGGCGTCTCATCAAAAATGAAAATATTTTTGAAAACTACAAGTCTCATGGGTTTTAGTGGTGAAAAAATAATTTTAAAAATCGTTCGGGAAATGAGTTTACTCCCTGCTTATTTTCTTTGTATACATTCGACTATACGGGATTTACGGGAAATCGCGGGTTTTCGGTTGCCGGCGATTAAACTGCTTTCATTCGGCGTCTCATCAAAAATGAAAATATTTTTGAAAACTACAAGTCTCATGGGTTTTAGTGGTGAAAAAATAATTTTAAAAATCGTTCGGGAAATGAGTTTACTTCCTGGGTACTTTCTTTGTATACATTCGACTATACGGGATTTACGGGAAATCGCGGGTTTTCGGTTGCCGGCGATTAAACTGCTTTCATTCGGCGTCTCATCAAAAATGAAAAATTTTTGAAAACTACAAGTCTCATGGGTTTTAGTGGTGAAAAAATAATTTTAAAAATCGTTCGGGAAATGAGTTTACTCCCTGCTTACTTTCTTTGTATACATTCGACTATACGGGAGCCGGGATTTACGGGAAATCGCGGGTTTTCGGTTGCCGGATTAAACTGCTTTCATTCGGCGTCTCATCAAAAATGAAAATATTTTTGAAAACTACAAGTCTCATGGGTTTTAGTGGTGAAAAAATAATTTTAAAAATCGTTCGGGAAATGAGTTTACTCCCTGCTTACTTTCTTTGTATACATTCGACTATACGGGATTTACGGGAAATCGCGGGTTTTCGGTTGCCGGCGATTAAACTGCTTTCATTCGGCGTCTCATCAAAAATGAAAATATTTTTGAAAACTACAAGTCTCATGGGTTTTAGTGGTGAAAAAATAATTTTAAAAATCGTTCGGGAAATGAGTTTACTCCCTGCTTACTTTCTTTGTATACATTCGACTATACGGGATTTACGGGAAATCGCGGGTTTTCGGTTGCCGGCGATTAAACTGCTTTCATTCGGCGTCTCATCAAAAATGAAAATATTTTTGAAAACTACAAGTCTCATGGGTTTTAGTGGTGAAAAAATAATTTTAAAAATCGTTCGGGAAATGAGTTTACTCCCTGCGTACTTTCTTTGTATACATTCCACTATACGGGCCGAGCCGGGATTTACGGGAAATCGCGGGTTTTCGGTTGCCGGCGATTAAACTGCTTTCATTCGGCGTCTCATCAAAAATGAAAATATTTTTGAAAACTACAAGTCTCATGGGTTTTAGTGGTGAAAAAATAATTTTAAAAATCGTTCGGGAAATGAGTTTACTCCCTGCTTACTTTCTTTGTATACATTCGACTATACGGGATTTACGGGAAATCGCGGGTTTTCGGTTGCCGGCGATTAAACTGCTTTCATTCGGCGTCTCATCAAAAATGAAAATATTTTTGAAAACTACAAGTCTCATGGGTTTTAGTGGTGAAAAAATAATTTTAAAAATCGTTCGGGAAATGAGTTTACTCCTGCTTTCTTTCTTTGTATACATTCGACTATACGGGATTTACGGGAAATCGCGGGTTTTCGGTTGCCGGCGATTAAACTGCTTTCATTCGGCGTCTCATCAAAAATGAAAATATTTTTGAAAACTACAAGTCTCATGGGTTTTAGTGGTGAAAAAATAATTTTAAAAATCGTTCGGGAAATGAGTTTACTCCCTGCTTACTTTCTTTGTATACATTCGACTATACGGGAGGGATTTACGGGAAATCGCGGGTTTTCGGTTGCCGGCGATTAAACTGCTTTCATTCGGCGTCTCATCAAAAATGAAAATATTTTTGAAAACTACAAGTCTCATGGGTTTTAGTGGTGAAAAAATAATTTTAAAAATCGTTCGGGAAATGAGTTTACTCCCTGCTTACTTTCTTTGTATACATTCGACTATACGGGATTTACGGGAAATCGCGGGTTTTCGGTTGCCGGCGATTAAACTGCTTTCATTCGGCGTCTCATCAAAATGAAAATATTTTTGAAAACTACAAGTCTCATGGGTTTTAGTGGTGAAAAAATAATTTTAAAAATCGTTCGGGAAATGAGTTTACTCCCTGGGTTACTTTCTTTGTATACATTCGACTATACGGGATTTACGGGAAATCGCGGGTTTTCGGTTGCCGGCGATTAAACTGCTTTCATTCGGCGTCTCATCAAAAATGAAAATATTTTTGAAAACTACAAGTCTCATGGGTTTTAGTGGTGAAAAAATAATTTTAAAAATCGTTCGGGAAATGAGTTTACTCCCTGCTTACTTTCTTTGTATACATTCGACTATACGGGAGCCGGGATTTACGGGAAATCGCGGGTTTTCGGTTGCCGGCGATTAAACTGCTTTCATTCGGCGTCTCATCAAAAATGAAAATATTTTTGAAAACTACAAGTCTCATGGGTTTTAGTGGTGAAAAAATAATTTTAAAAATCGTTCGGGAAATGAGTTTACTCCCTGCTTACTTTCTTTGTATACATTCGACTATACGGGATTTTACGGGAAATCGCGGGTTTTCGGTTGCCGGCGATTAAACTGCTTTCATTCGGCGTCTCATCAAAAATGAAAATATTTTTGAAAACTACAAGTCTCATGGGTTTTAGTGGTGAAAAAATAATTTTAAAAATCGTTCGGGAAATGAGTTTACTCCCTGCTTACTTTCTTTGTATACATTCGACTATACGGGATTTACGGGAAATCGCGGGTTTTCGGTTGCCGGCGATTAAACTGCTTTCATTCGGCGTCTCATCAAAAATGAAAATATTTTTGAAAACTACAAGTCTCATGGGTTTTAGTGGTGAAAAAATAATTTTAAAAATCGTTCGGGAAATGAGTTTACTCCCTGCTTACTTTCTTTGTATACATTCGACTATACGGGATTTACGGGAAATCGCGGGTTTTCGGTTGCCGGCGATTAAACTGCTTTCATTCGGCGTCTCATCAAAAATGAAAATATTTTTGAAAACTACAAGTCTCATGGGTTTTAGTGGTGAAAAAATAATTTTAAAAATCGTTCGGGAAATGAGTTTACTCCTGCTTACTTTCTTTGTATACATTCGACTATACGGGATTTACGGGAAATCGCGGGTTTTCGGTTGCCGGCGATTAAACTGCTTTCATTCGGCGTCTCATCAAAAATGAAAATATTTTTGAAAACTACAAGTCTCATGGGTTTTAGTGGTGAAAAAATAATTTTAAAAATCGTTCGGGAAATGAGTTTACTCCCTGCTTACTTTCTTTGTATACATTCGACTATACGGGATTTACGGGAAATCGCGGGTTTTCGGTTGCCGGCGATTAAACTGCTTTCATTCGGCGTCTCATCAAAAATGAAAATATTTTTGAAAACTACAAGTCTCATGGGTTTTAGTGGTGAAAAAATAATTTTAAAAATCGTTCGGGAAATGAGTTTACTCCTGCTTACTTTCTTTGTATACATTCGACTATACGGGATTTACGGGAAATCGCGGGTTTTCGGTTGCCGGCGATTAAACTGCTTTCATTCGGCGTCTCATCAAAAATGAAAATATTTTTGAAAACTACAAGTCTCATGGGTTTTAGTGGTGAAAAAATAATTTTAAAAATCGTTCGGGAAATGAGTTTACTCCCTGCTTACTTTCTTTGTATACATTCGACTATACGGGATTTACGGGAAATCGCGGGTTTTCGGTTGCCGGCGATTAAACTGCTTTCATTCGGCGTCTCATCAAAAATGAAAAATTTTTGAAAACTACAAGTCTCATGGGTTTTAGTGGTGAAAAAATAATTTTAAAAATCGTTCGGGAAATGAGTTTACTCCCTGCTACTTTCTTTGTATACATTCGTATACGGGAGCCGGGATTTACGGGAAATCGCGGGTTTTCGGTTGCCGGCGATTAAACTGCTTTCATTCGGCGTCTCATCAAAAATGAAAATATTTTTGAAAACTACAAGTCTCATGGTTTTAGTGGTGAAAAAATAATTTTAAAAATCGTTCGGGAAATGAGTTTACTCCCTGCTTACTTTCTTTGTATACATTCGACTATACGGGATTTACGGGAAATCGCGGGTTTTCGGTTGCCGGCGATTAAACTGCTTTCATTCGGCGTCTCATCAAAAATGAAAATATTTTTGAAAACTACAAGTCTCATGGGTTTTAGTGGTGAAAAAATAATTTTAAAAATCGTTCGGGAAATGAGTTTACTCCCTGCTTACTTTCTTTGTATACATTCGACTATACAGCCGGATTTACGGGAAATCGCGGGTTTTCGGTTGCCGGCGATTAAACTGCTTTCATTCGGCGTCTCATCAAAAATGAAAATATTTTTGAAAACTACAAGTCTCATGGGTTTTAGTGGTGAAAAAATAATTTTAAAAATCGTTCGGGAAATGAGTTTACTCCTGCTACTTTCTTTGTATACATTCGACTATACGGGAGCCGGGATTTACGGGAAATCGCGGGTTTTCGGTTGCCGGCGATTAAACTGCTTTCATTCGGCGTCTCATCAAAAATGAAAATATTTTTGAAAACTACAAGTCTCATGGTTTTAGTGGTGAAAAAATAATTTTAAAAATCGTTCGGGAAATGAGTTTACTCCTGCTTACTTTCTTTGTATACATTCGACTATACGGGATTTACGGGAAATCGCGGGTTTTCGGTTGCCGGCGATTAAACTGCTTTCATTCGGCGTCTCATCAAAAATGAAAATATTTTTGAAAACTACAAGTCTCATGGGTTTTAGTGGTGAAAAAATAATTTTAAAAATCGTTCGGGAAATGAGTTTACTCCCTGCTTACTTTCTTTGTATACATTCGACTATAAGCGATTTACGGGAAATCGCGGGTTTTCGGTTGCCGGCGATTAAACTGCTTTCATTCTGCGTCTCATCAAAAATGAAAATATTTTTGAAAACTACAAGTCTCATGGGTTTTAGTGGTGAAAAAATAATTTTAAAAATCGTTCGGGAAATGAGTTTACTCCTGCTTACTTTCTTTGTATACATTCGACTATACGGGATTTACGGGAAATCGCGGGTTTTCGGTTGCCGGCGATTAAACTGCTTTCATTCGGCGTCTCATCAAAAATGAAAATATTTTTGAAAACTACAAGTCTCATGGGTTTTAGTGGTGAAAAAATAATTTTAAAAATCGTTCGGGAAATGAGTTTACTCCCTGCTTACTTTCTTTGTATACATTCGACTATACGGGATTTACGGGA
>JASGCC010004486.1:0-19731 GCA_030067915.1 Hydractinia echinata | reverse complement strand
CGTTTGAGTTACAACGGTTGCGTCACATATTCAAGTCATTTTTTACTGTGGACACCAATCCTAGCGTTAGCGCGCGCTGAAGAAATAGAGACAGTTTCAAAAACTACATTTCATTGACTTCTAACGTATCAATCCGTTTGAGTTACAACGGCTCTGTCACATATTCGTCCCAACATGTATTTGCCATATTTTTCGGGTATTACTAGGTTGCTTCGCTTTTGACAGTGAAACGATTGACTGTGGACTTCATGAAATGATTTGGACTTTGACCTTATAATGTGATAAATGAGACAATTGGACTCCAGAATAACATTCTTCTTAATTTGACATGATTGCTGAACTCAGCGATACACTGGGCGCTGTGGTAGCGCTTTATTTAAAAATTTAGATAATTAAGTCATTTTTTACTGTGGGACCAATCCTAGCCGTTAGCGCGCGCTGAAGAAATAGAGACAGTTTCAAAAACTACATTTCATTGACTTTCTAACGGTATCAGTCCGTTTGAGTTACAACGGTTGCGTCACATATTCGTACCAACATGTATTTAGCGATATTTTTCTGATATTACTAGGTTGCATCGCTTTTAACAGTGAAACGATTGACTGTGGGACTTAATTGAACTGATTTTGGACTTTGACCTTATAAATGTGATAAATGAGACAATTGGACTCCAGGAAATAACATTCTTCTTAATTTGACATGATTGCTGGAACTCAGCGATTACACTGGGCGCTGTGGTAGCGCTTTATTTAAAAATTTAGATAAATAAGTCATTTTTTACTGTGGGACCAATCCTAGCCGTTAGCGCGCGCTGAAGAAATAGAGACAGTTTCAAAAACTACATTTCATTGACTTTCTAACGGTATCAGTCCGTTTGAGTTACAACGGTTGCGTCACATATTCGTACCAACATGTATTTAGCGATATTTTTCTGATATTACTAGGTTGCATCGCTTTTAACAGTGAAACGATTGACTGTGGGACTTAATTGAACTGATTTTGGACTTTGACCTTATAAATGTGATAAATGAGACAATTGGACTCCAAGAAATAACATTCTTCTTAATTTGACATGATTGCTGGAACTCAGCGATTACACTGGGCGCTGTGGTAGCGCTTTATTTAAAAATTTAGATAAATAAGTCATTTTTTACTGTGGGACCAATCCTAGCCGTTAGCGCGCGCTGAAGAAATAGAGACAGTTTCAAAAACTACATTTCATTGACTTTCTAACGGTATCAGTCCGTTTGAGTTACAACGGTTGCGTCACATATTCGTACCAACATGTATTTAGCGATATTTTTCTGATATTACTAGGTTGCATCGCTTTTAACAGTGAAACGATTGACTGTGGGACTTAATTGAACTGATTTTGGACTTTGACCTTATAAATGTGATAAATGAGACAATTGGACTCCAAGAAATAACATTCTTCTTAATTTGACATGATTGCTGGAACTCAGCAATTACACTGGGCGCTGTGGTAGCGCTTTATTTAAAAATTTAGATAAATAAGTCATTTTTTACTGTGGGACCAATCCTAGCCGTTAGCGCGCGCTGAAGAAATAGAGACAGTTTCAAAAACTACATTTCATTGACTTTCTAACGGTATCAGTCCGTTTGAGTTACAACGGTTGCGTCACATATTCGTACCAACATGTATTTAGCGATATTTTTCTGATATTACTAGGTTGCATCGCTTTTAACAGTGAAACGATTGACTGTGGGACTTAATTGAACTGATTTTGGACTTTGACCTTATAAATGTGATAAATGAGACAATTGGACTCCAAGAAATAACATTCTTCTTAATTTGACATGATTGCTGGAACTCAGCAATTACACTGGGCGCTGTGGTAGCGCTTTATTTAAAAATTTAGATAAATAAGTCATTTTTTACTGTGGGACCAATCCTAGCCGTTAGCGCGCGCTGAAGAAATAGAGACAGTTTCAAAAACTACATTTCATTGACTTTCTAACGGTATCAGTCCGTTTGAGTTACAACGGTTGCGTCACATATTCGTACCAACATGTATTTAGCGATATTTTTCTGATATTACTAGGTTGCATCGCTTTTAACAGTGAAACGATTGACTGTGGGACTTAATTGAACTGATTTTGGACTTTGACCTTATAAATGTGATAAATGAGACAATTGGACTCCAAGAAATAACATTCTTCTTAATTTGACATGATTGCTGGAACTCAGCAATTACACTGGGCGCTGTGGTAGCGCTTTATTTAAAAATTTAGATAAATAAGTCATTTTTTACTGTGGGACCAATCCTAGCCGTTAGCGCGCGCTGAAGAAATAGAGACAGTTTCAAAAACTACATTTCATTGACTTTCTAACGGTATCAGTCCGTTTGAGTTACAACGGTTGCGTCACATATTCGTACCAACATGTATTTAGCGATATTTTTCTGATATTACTAGGTTGCATCGCTTTTAACAGTGAAACGATTGACTGTGGGACTTAATTGAACTGATTTTGGACTTTGACCTTATAAATGTGATAAATGAGACAATTGGACTCCAAGAAATAACATTCTTCTTAATTTGACATGATTGCTGGAACTCAGCAATTACACTGGGCGCTGTGGTAGCGCTTTATTTAAAAATTTAGATAAATAAGTCATTTTTTACTGTGGGACCAATCCTAGCCGTTAGCGCGCGCTGAAGAAATAGAGACAGTTTCAAAAACTACATTTCATTGACTTTCTAACGGTATCAGTCCGTTTGAGTTACAACGGTTGCGTCACATATTCGTACCAACATGTATTTAGCGATATTTTTCTGATATTACTAGGTTGCATCGCTTTTAACAGTGAAACGATTGACTGTGGGACTTAATTGAACTGATTTTGGACTTTGACCTTATAAATGTGATAAATGAGACAATTGGACTCCAAGAAATAACATTCTTCTTAATTTGACATGATTGCTGGAACTCAGCGATTACACTGGGCGCTGTGGTAGCGCTTTATTTAAAAATTTAGATAAATAAGTCATTTTTTACTGTGGGACCAATCCTAGCCGTTAGCGCGCGCTGAAGAAATAGAGACAGTTTCAAAAACTACATTTCATTGACTTTCTAACGGTATCAGTCCGTTTGAGTTACAACGGTTGCGTCACATATTCGTACCAACATGTATTTAGCGATATTTTTCTGATATTACTAGGTTGCATCGCTTTTAACAGTGAAACGATTGACTGTGGGACTTAATTGAACTGATTTTGGACTTTGACCTTATAAATGTGATAAATGAGACAATTGGACTCCAAGAAATAACATTCTTCTTAATTTGACATGATTGCTGGAACTCAGCGATTACACTGGGCGCTGTGGTAGCGCTTTATTTAAAAATTTAGATAAATAAGTCATTTTTTACTGTGGGACCAATCCTAGCCGTTAGCGCGCGCTGAAGAAATAGAGACAGTTTCAAAAACTACATTTCATTGACTTTCTAACGGTATCAGTCCGTTTGAGTTACAACGGTTGCGTCACATATTCGTACCAACATGTATTTAGCGATATTTTTCTGATATTACTAGGTTGCATCGCTTTTAACAGTGAAACGATTGACTGTGGGACTTAATTGAACTGATTTTGGACTTTGACCTTATAAATGTGATAAATGAGACAATTGGACTCCAAGAAATAACATTCTTCTTAATTTGACATGATTGCTGGAACTCAGCAATTACACTGGGCGCTGTGGTAGCGCTTTATTTAAAAATTTAGATAAATAAGTCATTTTTTACTGTGGGACCAATCCTAGCCGTTAGCGCGCGCTGAAGAAATAGAGACAGTTTCAAAAACTACATTTCATTGACTTTCTAACGGTATCAGTCCGTTTGAGTTACAACGGTTGCGTCACATATTCGTACCAACATGTATTTAGCGATATTTTTCTGATATTACTAGGTTGCATCGCTTTTAACAGTGAAACGATTGACTGTGGGACTTAATTGAACTGATTTTGGACTTTGACCTTATAAATGTGATAAATGAGACAATTGGACTCCAAGAAATAACATTCTTCTTAATTTGACATGATTGCTGGAACTCAGCGATTACACTGGGCGCTGTGGTAGCGCTTTATTTAAAAATTTAGATAAATAAGTCATTTTTTACTGTGGGACCAATCCTAGCCGTTAGCGCGCGCTGAAGAAATAGAGACAGTTTCAAAAACTACATTTCATTGACTTTCTAACGGTATCAGTCCGTTTGAGTTACAACGGTTGCGTCACATATTCGTACCAACATGTATTTAGCGATATTTTTCTGATATTACTAGGTTGCATCGCTTTTAACAGTGAAACGATTGACTGTGGGACTTAATTGAACTGATTTTGGACTTTGACCTTATAAATGTGATAAATGAGACAATTGGACTCCAAGAAATAACATTCTTCTTAATTTGACATGATTGCTGGAACTCAGCGATTACACTGGGCGCTGTGGTAGCGCTTTATTTAAAAATTTAGATAAATAAGTCATTTTTTACTGTGGGACCAATCCTAGCCGTTAGCGCGCGCTGAAGAAATAGAGACAGTTTCAAAAACTACATTTCATTGACTTTCTAACGGTATCAGTCCGTTTGAGTTACAACGGTTGCGTCACATATTCGTACCAACATGTATTTAGCGATATTTTTCTGATATTACTAGGTTGCATCGCTTTTAACAGTGAAACGATTGACTGTGGGACTTAATTGAACTGATTTTGGACTTTGACCTTATAAATGTGATAAATGAGACAATTGGACTCCAAGAAATAACATTCTTCTTAATTTGACATGATTGCTGGAACTCAGCGATTACACTGGGCGCTGTGGTAGCGCTTTATTTAAAAATTTAGATAAATAAGTCATTTTTTACTGTGGGACCAATCCTAGCCGTTAGCGCGCGCTGAAGAAATAGAGACAGTTTCAAAAACTACATTTCATTGACTTTCTAACGGTATCAGTCCGTTTGAGTTACAACGGTTGCGTCACATATTCGTACCAACATGTATTTAGCGATATTTTTCTGATATTACTAGGTTGCATCGCTTTTAACAGTGAAACGATTGACTGTGGGACTTAATTGAACTGATTTTGGACTTTGACCTTATAAATGTGATAAATGAGACAATTGGACTCCAAGAAATAACATTCTTCTTAATTTGACATGATTGCTGGAACTCAGCGATTACACTGGGCGCTGTGGTAGCGCTTTATTTAAAAATTTAGATAAATAAGTCATTTTTTACTGTGGGACCAATCCTAGCCGTTAGCGCGCGCTGAAGAAATAGAGACAGTTTCAAAAACTACATTTCATTGACTTTCTAACGGTATCAGTCCGTTTGAGTTACAACGGTTGCGTCACATATTCGTACCAACATGTATTTAGCGATATTTTTCTGATATTACTAGGTTGCATCGCTTTTAACAGTGAAACGATTGACTGTGGGACTTAATTGAACTGATTTTGGACTTTGACCTTATAAATGTGATAAATGAGACAATTGGACTCCAAGAAATAACATTCTTCTTAATTTGACATGATTGCTGGAACTCAGCGATTACACTGGGCGCTGTGGTAGCGCTTTATTTAAAAATTTAGATAAATAAGTCATTTTTTACTGTGGGACCAATCCTAGCCGTTAGCGCGCGCTGAAGAAATAGAGACAGTTTCAAAAACTACATTTCATTGACTTTCTAACGGTATCAGTCCGTTTGAGTTACAACGGTTGCGTCACATATTCGTACCAACATGTATTTAGCGATATTTTTCTGATATTACTAGGTTGCATCGCTTTTAACAGTGAAACGATTGACTGTGGGACTTAATTGAACTGATTTTGGACTTTGACCTTATAAATGTGATAAATGAGACAATTGGACTCCAAGAAATAACATTCTTCTTAATTTGACATGATTGCTGGAACTCAGCGATTACACTGGGCGCTGTGGTAGCGCTTTATTTAAAAATTTAGATAAATAAGTCATTTTTTACTGTGGGACCAATCCTAGCCGTTAGCGCGCGCTGAAGAAATAGAGACAGTTTCAAAAACTACATTTCATTGACTTTCTAACGGTATCAGTCCGTTTGAGTTACAACGGTTGCGTCACATATTCGTACCAACATGTATTTAGCGATATTTTTCTGATATTACTAGGTTGCATCGCTTTTAACAGTGAAACGATTGACTGTGGGACTTAATTGAACTGATTTTGGACTTTGACCTTATAAATGTGATAAATGAGACAATTGGACTCCAAGAAATAACATTCTTCTTAATTTGACATGATTGCTGGAACTCAGCGATTACACTGGGCGCTGTGGTAGCGCTTTATTTAAAAATTTAGATAAATAAGTCATTTTTTACTGTGGGACCAATCCTAGCCGTTAGCGCGCGCTGAAGAAATAGAGACAGTTTCAAAAACTACATTTCATTGACTTTCTAACGGTATCAGTCCGTTTGAGTTACAACGGTTGCGTCACATATTCGTACCAACATGTATTTAGCGATATTTTTCTGATATTACTAGGTTGCATCGCTTTTAACAGTGAAACGATTGACTGTGGGACTTAATTGAACTGATTTTGGACTTTGACCTTATAAATGTGATAAATGAGACAATTGGACTCCAAGAAATAACATTCTTCTTAATTTGACATGATTGCTGGAACTCAGCGATTACACTGGGCGCTGTGGTAGCGCTTTATTTAAAAATTTAGATAAATAAGTCATTTTTTACTGTGGGACCAATCCTAGCCGTTAGCGCGCGCTGAAGAAATAGAGACAGTTTCAAAAACTACATTTCATTGACTTTCTAACGGTATCAGTCCGTTTGAGTTACAACGGTTGCGTCACATATTCGTACCAACATGTATTTAGCGATATTTTTCTGATATTACTAGGTTGCATCGCTTTTAACAGTGAAACGATTGACTGTGGGACTTAATTGAACTGATTTTGGACTTTGACCTTATAAATGTGATAAATGAGACAATTGGACTCCAAGAAATAACATTCTTCTTAATTTGACATGATTGCTGGAACTCAGCGATTACACTGGGCGCTGTGGTAGCGCTTTATTTAAAAATTTAGATAAATAAGTCATTTTTTACTGTGGGACCAATCCTAGCCGTTAGCGCGCGCTGAAGAAATAGAGACAGTTTCAAAAACTACATTTCATTGACTTTCTAACGGTATCAGTCCGTTTGAGTTACAACGGTTGCGTCACATATTCGTACCAACATGTATTTAGCGATATTTTTCTGATATTACTAGGTTGCATCGCTTTTAACAGTGAAACGATTGACTGTGGGACTTAATTGAACTGATTTTGGACTTTGACCTTATAAATGTGATAAATGAGACAATTGGACTCCAAGAAATAACATTCTTCTTAATTTGACATGATTGCTGGAACTCAGCGATTACACTGGGCGCTGTGGTAGCGCTTTATTTAAAAATTTAGATAAATAAGTCATTTTTTACTGTGGGACCAATCCTAGCCGTTAGCGCGCGCTGAAGAAATAGAGACAGTTTCAAAAACTACATTTCATTGACTTTCTAACGGTATCAGTCCGTTTGAGTTACAACGGTTGCGTCACATATTCGTACCAACATGTATTTAGCGATATTTTTCTGATATTACTAGGTTGCATCGCTTTTAACAGTGAAACGATTGACTGTGGGACTTAATTGAACTGATTTTGGACTTTGACCTTATAAATGTGATAAATGAGACAATTGGACTCCAAGAAATAACATTCTTCTTAATTTGACATGATTGCTGGAACTCAGCGATTACACTGGGCGCTGTGGTAGCGCTTTATTTAAAAATTTAGATAAATAAGTCATTTTTTACTGTGGGACCAATCCTAGCCGTTAGCGCGCGCTGAAGAAATAGAGACAGTTTCAAAAACTACATTTCATTGACTTTCTAACGGTATCAGTCCGTTTGAGTTACAACGGTTGCGTCACATATTCGTACCAACATGTATTTAGCGATATTTTTCTGATATTACTAGGTTGCATCGCTTTTAACAGTGAAACGATTGACTGTGGGACTTAATTGAACTGATTTTGGACTTTGACCTTATAAATGTGATAAATGAGACAATTGGACTCCAAGAAATAACATTCTTCTTAATTTGACATGATTGCTGGAACTCAGCGATTACACTGGGCGCTGTGGTAGCGCTTTATTTAAAAATTTAGATAAATAAGTCATTTTTTACTGTGGGACCAATCCTAGCCGTTAGCGCGCGCTGAAGAAATAGAGACAGTTTCAAAAACTACATTTCATTGACTTTCTAACGGTATCAGTCCGTTTGAGTTACAACGGTTGCGTCACATATTCGTACCAACATGTATTTAGCGATATTTTTCTGATATTACTAGGTTGCATCGCTTTTAACAGTGAAACGATTGACTGTGGGACTTAATTGAACTGATTTTGGACTTTGACCTTATAAATGTGATAAATGAGACAATTGGACTCCAAGAAATAACATTCTTCTTAATTTGACATGATTGCTGGAACTCAGCGATTACACTGGGCGCTGTGGTAGCGCTTTATTTAAAAATTTAGATAAATAAGTCATTTTTTACTGTGGGACCAATCCTAGCCGTTAGCGCGCGCTGAAGAAATAGAGACAGTTTCAAAAACTACATTTCATTGACTTTCTAACGGTATCAGTCCGTTTGAGTTACAACGGTTGCGTCACATATTCGTACCAACATGTATTTAGCGATATTTTTCTGATATTACTAGGTTGCATCGCTTTTAACAGTGAAACGATTGACTGTGGGACTTAATTGAACTGATTTTGGACTTTGACCTTATAAATGTGATAAATGAGACAATTGGACTCCAAGAAATAACATTCTTCTTAATTTGACATGATTGCTGGAACTCAGCGATTACACTGGGCGCTGTGGTAGCGCTTTATTTAAAAATTTAGATAAATAAGTCATTTTTTACTGTGGGACCAATCCTAGCCGTTAGCGCGCGCTGAAGAAATAGAGACAGTTTCAAAAACTACATTTCATTGACTTTCTAACGGTATCAGTCCGTTTGAGTTACAACGGTTGCGTCACATATTCGTACCAACATGTATTTAGCGATATTTTTCTGATATTACTAGGTTGCATCGCTTTTAACAGTGAAACGATTGACTGTGGGACTTAATTGAACTGATTTTGGACTTTGACCTTATAAATGTGATAAATGAGACAATTGGACTCCAAGAAATAACATTCTTCTTAATTTGACATGATTGCTGGAACTCAGCGATTACACTGGGCGCTGTGGTAGCGCTTTATTTAAAAATTTAGATAAATAAGTCATTTTTTACTGTGGGACCAATCCTAGCCGTTAGCGCGCGCTGAAGAAATAGAGACAGTTTCAAAAACTACATTTCATTGACTTTCTAACGGTATCAGTCCGTTTGAGTTACAACGGTTGCGTCACATATTCGTACCAACATGTATTTAGCAATATTTTTCTGATATTACTAGGTTGCATCGCTTTTAACAGTGAAACGATTGACTGTGGGACTTAATTGAACTGATTTTGGACTTTGACCTTATAAATGTGATAAATGAGACAATTGGACTCCAAGAAATAACATTCTTCTTAATTTGACATGATTGCTGGAACTCAGCGATTACACTGGGCGCTGTGGTAGCGCTTTATTTAAAAATTTAGATAAATAAGTCATTTTTTACTGTGGGACCAATCCTAGCCGTTAGCGCGCGCTGAAGAAATAGAGACAGTTTCAAAAACTACATTTCATTGACTTTCTAACGGTATCAGTCCGTTTGAGTTACAACGGTTGCGTCACATATTCGTACCAACATGTATTTAGCGATATTTTTCTGATATTACTAGGTTGCATCGCTTTTAACAGTGAAACGATTGACTGTGGGACTTAATTGAACTGATTTTGGACTTTGACCTTATAAATGTGATAAATGAGACAATTGGACTCCAAGAAATAACATTCTTCTTAATTTGACATGATTGCTGGAACTCAGCGATTACACTGGGCGCTGTGGTAGCGCTTTATTTAAAAATTTAGATAAATAAGTCATTTTTTACTGTGGGACCAATCCTAGCCGTTAGCGCGCGCTGAAGAAATAGAGACAGTTTCAAAAACTACATTTCATTGACTTTCTAACGGTATCAGTCCGTTTGAGTTACAACGGTTGCGTCACATATCACATATACGTACCGACATGTATTTAGCGATATTTTTCTGATATTACTAGGTTGCATCGCTTTTAACAGTGAAACGATTGACTGTGGGACTTAATTGAACTGATTTTGGACTTTGACCTTATAAATGTGATAAATGAGACAATTGGACTCCAAGAAATAACATTCTTCTTAATTTGACATGATTGCTGGAACTCAGCGATTACACTGGGCGCTGTGGTAGCTCTTTATTTAACAATTTAGATAAATAAGTCATTTTTTACTGTGGGACCAATCCTAGCCGTTAGCGCGCGCTGAAGAAATAGAGACAGTTTCAAAAACTACATTTCATTGACTTTCTAACGGTATCAGTCCGTTTGAGTTACAACGGTTGCGTCACATATTCGTACCAACATGTATTTAGCGATATTTTTCTGATATTACTAGGTTGCATCGCTTTTAACAGTGAAACGATTGACTGTGGGACTTAATTGAACTGATTTTGGACTTTGACCTTATAAATGTGATAAATGAGACAATTGGACTCCAAGAAATAACATTCTTCTTAATTTGACATGATTGCTGGAACTCAGCGATTACACTGGGCGCTGTGGTAGCGCTTTATTTAAAAATTTAGATAAATAAGTCATTTTTTACTGTGGGACCAATCCTAGCCGTTAGCGCGCGCTGAAGAAATAGAGACAGTTTCAAAAACTACATTTCATTGACTTTCTAACGGTATCAGTCCGTTTGAGTTACAACGGTTGCGTCACATATTCGTACCAACATGTATTTAGCGATATTTTTCTGATATTACTAGGTTGCATCGCTTTTAACAGTGAAACGATTGACTGTGGGACTTAATTGAACTGATTTTGGACTTTGACCTTATAAATGTGATAAATGAGACAATTGGACTCCAAGAAATAACATTCTTCTTAATTTGACATGATTGCTGGAACTCAGCGATTACACTGGGCGCTGTGGTAGCGCTTTATTTAAAAATTTAGATAAATAAGTCATTTTTTACTGTGGGACCAATCCTAGCCGTTAGCGCGCGCTGAAGAAATAGAGACAGTTTCAAAAACTACATTTCATTGACTTTCTAACGGTATCAGTCCGTTTGAGTTACAACGGTTGCGTCACATATTCGTACCAACATGTATTTAGCGATATTTTTCTGATATTACTAGGTTGCATCGCTTTTAACAGTGAAACGATTGACTGTGGGACTTAATTGAACTGATTTTGGACTTTGACCTTATAAATGTGATAAATGAGACAATTGGACTCCAAGAAATAACATTCTTCTTAATTTGACATGATTGCTGGAACTCAGCGATTACACTGGGCGCTGTGGTAGCGCTTTATTTAAAAATTTAGATAAATAAGTCATTTTTTACTGTGGGACCAATCCTAGCCGTTAGCGCGCGCTGAAGAAATAGAGACAGTTTCAAAAACTACATTTCATTGACTTTCTAACGGTATCAGTCCGTTTGAGTTACAACGGTTGCGTCACATATTCGTACCAACATGTATTTAGCGATATTTTTCTGATATTACTAGGTTGCATCGCTTTTAACAGTGAAACGATTGACTGTGGGACTTAATTGAACTGATTTTGGACTTTGACCTTATAAATGTGATAAATGAGACAATTGGACTCCAAGAAATAACATTCTTCTTAATTTGACATGATTGCTGGAACTCAGCGATTACACTGGGCGCTGTGGTAGCGCTTTATTTAAAAATTTAGATAAATAAGTCATTTTTTACTGTGGGACCAATCCTAGCCGTTAGCGCGCGCTGAAGAAATAGAGACAGTTTCAAAAACTACATTTCATTGACTTTCTAACGGTATCAGTCCGTTTGAGTTACAACGGTTGCGTCACATATTCGTACCAACATGTATTTAGCGATATTTTTCTGATATTACTAGGTTGCATCGCTTTTAACAGTGAAACGATTGACTGTGGGACTTAATTGAACTGATTTTGGACTTTGACCTTATAAATGTGATAAATGAGACAATTGGACTCCAAGAAATAACATTCTTCTTAATTTGACATGATTGCTGGAACTCAGCGATTACACTGGGCGCTGTGGTAGCGCTTTATTTAAAAATTTAGATAAATAAGTCATTTTTTACTGTGGGACCAATCCTAGCCGTTAGCGCGCGCTGAAGAAATAGAGACAGTTTCAAAAACTACATTTCATTGACTTTCTAACGGTATCAGTCCGTTTGAGTTACAACGGTTGCGTCACATATTCGTACCAACATGTATTTAGCGATATTTTTCTGATATTACTAGGTTGCATCGCTTTTAACAGTGAAACGATTGACTGTGGGACTTAATTGAACTGATTTTGGACTTTGACCTTATAAATGTGATAAATGAGACAATTGGACTCCAAGAAATAACATTCTTCTTAATTTGACATGATTGCTGGAACTCAGCGATTACACTGGGCGCTGTGGTAGCGCTTTATTTAAAAATTTAGATAAATAAGTCATTTTTTACTGTGGGACCAATCCTAGCCGTTAGCGCGCGCTGAAGAAATAGAGACAGTTTCAAAAACTACATTTCATTGACTTTCTAACGGTATCAGTCCGTTTGAGTTACAACGGTTGCGTCACATATTCGTACCAACATGTATTTAGCGATATTTTTCTGATATTACTAGGTTGCATCGCTTTTAACAGTGAAACGATTGACTGTGGGACTTAATTGAACTGATTTTGGACTTTGACCTTATAAATGTGATAAATGAGACAATTGGACTCCAAGAAATAACATTCTTCTTAATTTGACATGATTGCTGGAACTCAGCGATTACACTGGGCGCTGTGGTAGCGCTTTATTTAAAAATTTAGATAAATAAGTCATTTTTTACTGTGGGACCAATCCTAGCCGTTAGCGCGCGCTGAAGAAATAGAGACAGTTTCAAAAACTACATTTCATTGACTTTCTAACGGTATCAGTCCGTTTGAGTTACAACGGTTGCGTCACATATTCGTACCAACATGTATTTAGCGATATTTTTCTGATATTACTAGGTTGCATCGCTTTTAACAGTGAAACGATTGACTGTGGGACTTAATTGAACTGATTTTGGACTTTGACCTTATAAATGTGATAAATGAGACAATTGGACTCCAAGAAATAACATTCTTCTTAATTTGACATGATTGCTGGAACTCAGCGATTACACTGGGCGCTGTGGTAGCGCTTTATTTAAAAATTTAGATAAATAAGTCATTTTTTACTGTGGGACCAATCCTAGCCGTTAGCGCGCGCTGAAGAAATAGAGACAGTTTCAAAAACTACATTTCATTGACTTTCTAACGGTATCAGTCCGTTTGAGTTACAACGGTTGCGTCACATATTCGTACCAACATGTATTTAGCGATATTTTTCTGATATTACTAGGTTGCATCGCTTTTAACAGTGAAACGATTGACTGTGGGACTTAATTGAACTGATTTTGGACTTTGACCTTATAAATGTGATAAATGAGACAATTGGACTCCAAGAAATAACATTCTTCTTAATTTGACATGATTGCTGGAACTCAGCGATTACACTGGGCGCTGTGGTAGCGCTTTATTTAAAAATTTAGATAAATAAGTCATTTTTTACTGTGGGACCAATCCTAGCCGTTAGCGCGCGCTGAAGAAATAGAGACAGTTTCAAAAACTACATTTCATTGACTTTCTAACGGTATCAGTCCGTTTGAGTTACAACGGTTGCGTCACATATTCGTACCAACATGTATTTAGCGATATTTTTCTGATATTACTAGGTTGCATCGCTTTTAACAGTGAAACGATTGACTGTGGGACTTAATTGAACTGATTTTGGACTTTGACCTTATAAATGTGATAAATGAGACAATTGGACTCCAAGAAATAACATTCTTCTTAATTTGACATGATTGCTGGAACTCAGCGATTACACTGGGCGCTGTGGTAGCGCTTTATTTAAAAATTTAGATAAATAAGTCATTTTTTACTGTGGGACCAATCCTAGCCGTTAGCGCGCGCTGAAGAAATAGAGACAGTTTCAAAAACTACATTTCATTGACTTTCTAACGGTATCAGTCCGTTTGAGTTACAACGGTTGCGTCACATATTCGTACCAACATGTATTTAGCGATATTTTTCTGATATTACTAGGTTGCATCGCTTTTAACAGTGAAACGATTGACTGTGGGACTTAATTGAACTGATTTTGGACTTTGACCTTATAAATGTGATAAATGAGACAATTGGACTCCAAGAAATAACATTCTTCTTAATTTGACATGATTGCTGGAACTCAGCGATTACACTGGGCGCTGTGGTAGCGCTTTATTTAAAAATTTAGATAAATAAGTCATTTTTTACTGTGGGACCAATCCTAGCCGTTAGCGCGCGCTGAAGAAATAGAGACAGTTTCAAAAACTACATTTCATTGACTTTCTAACGGTATCAGTCCGTTTGAGTTACAACGGTTGCGTCACATATTCGTACCAACATGTATTTAGCGATATTTTTCTGATATTACTAGGTTGCATCGCTTTTAACAGTGAAACGATTGACTGTGGGACTTAATTGAACTGATTTTGGACTTTGACCTTATAAATGTGATAAATGAGACAATTGGACTCCAAGAAATAACATTCTTCTTAATTTGACATGATTGCTGGAACTCAGCGATTACACTGGGCGCTGTGGTAGCGCTTTATTTAAAAATTTAGATAAATAAGTCATTTTTTACTGTGGGACCAATCCTAGCCGTTAGCGCGCGCTGAAGAAATAGAGACAGTTTCAAAAACTACATTTCATTGACTTTCTAACGGTATCAGTCCGTTTGAGTTACAACGGTTGCGTCACATATTCGTACCAACATGTATTTAGCGATATTTTTCTGATATTACTAGGTTGCATCGCTTTTAACAGTGAAACGATTGACTGTGGGACTTAATTGAACTGATTTTGGACTTTGACCTTATAAATGTGATAAATGAGACAATTGGACTCCAAGAAATAACATTCTTCTTAATTTGACATGATTGCTGGAACTCAGCGATTACACTGGGCGCTGTGGTAGCGCTTTATTTAAAAATTTAGATAAATAAGTCATTTTTTACTGTGGGACCAATCCTAGCCGTTAGCGCGCGCTGAAGAAATAGAGACAGTTTCAAAAACTACATTTCATTGACTTTCTAACGGTATCAGTCCGTTTGAGTTACAACGGTTGCGTCACATATTCGTACCAACATGTATTTAGCGATATTTTTCTGATATTACTAGGTTGCATCGCTTTTAACAGTGAAACGATTGACTGTGGGACTTAATTGAACTGATTTTGGACTTTGACCTTATAAATGTGATAAATGAGACAATTGGACTCCAAGAAATAACATTCTTCTTAATTTGACATGATTGCTGGAACTCAGCGATTACACTGGGCGCTGTGGTAGCGCTTTATTTAAAAATTTAGATAAATAAGTCATTTTTTACTGTGGGACCAATCCTAGCCGTTAGCGCGCGCTGAAGAAATAGAGACAGTTTCAAAAACTACATTTCATTGACTTTCTAACGGTATCAGTCCGTTTGAGTTACAACGGTTGCGTCACATATTCGTACCAACATGTATTTAGCGATATTTTTCTGATATTACTAGGTTGCATCGCTTTTAACAGTGAAACGATTGACTGTGGGACTTAATTGAACTGATTTTGGACTTTGACCTTATAAATGTGATAAATGAGACAATTGGACTCCAAGAAATAACATTCTTCTTAATTTGACATGATTGCTGGAACTCAGCGATTACACTGGGCGCTGTGGTAGCGCTTTATTTAAAAATTTAGATAAATAAGTCATTTTTTACTGTGGGACCAATCCTAGCCGTTAGCGCGCGCTGAAGAAATAGAGACAGTTTCAAAAACTACATTTCATTGACTTTCTAACGGTATCAGTCCGTTTGAGTTACAACGGTTGCGTCACATATTCGTACCAACATGTATTTAGCGATATTTTTCTGATATTACTAGGTTGCATCGCTTTTAACAGTGAAACGATTGACTGTGGGACTTAATTGAACTGATTTTGGACTTTGACCTTATAAATGTGATAAATGAGACAATTGGACTCCAAGAAATAACATTCTTCTTAATTTGACATGATTGCTGGAACTCAGCGATTACACTGGGCGCTGTGGTAGCGCTTTATTTAAAAATTTAGATAAATAAGTCATTTTTTACTGTGGGACCAATCCTAGCCGTTAGCGCGCGCTGAAGAAATAGAGACAGTTTCAAAAACTACATTTCATTGACTTTCTAACGGTATCAGTCCGTTTGAGTTACAACGGTTGCGTCACATATTCGTACCAACATGTATTTAGCGATATTTTTCTGATATTACTAGGTTGCATCGCTTTTAACAGTGAAACGATTGACTGTGGGACTTAATTGAACTGATTTTGGACTTTGACCTTATAAATGTGATAAATGAGACAATTGGACTCCAAGAAATAACATTCTTCTTAATTTGACATGATTGCTGGAACTCAGCGATTACACTGGGCGCTGTGGTAGCGCTTTATTTAAAAATTTAGATAAATAAGTCATTTTTTACTGTGGGACCAATCCTAGCCGTTAGCGCGCGCTGAAGAAATAGAGACAGTTTCAAAAACTACATTTCATTGACTTTCTAACGGTATCAGTCCGTTTGAGTTACAACGGTTGCGTCACATATTCGTACCAACATGTATTTAGCGATATTTTTCTGATATTACTAGGTTGCATCGCTTTTAACAGTGAAACGATTGACTGTGGGACTTAATTGAACTGATTTTGGACTTTGACCTTATAAATGTGATAAATGAGACAATTGGACTCCAAGAAATAACATTCTTCTTAATTTGACATGATTGCTGGAACTCAGCGATTACACTGGGCGCTGTGGTAGCGCTTTATTTAAAAATTTAGATAAATAAGTCATTTTTTACTGTGGGACCAATCCTAGCCGTTAGCGCGCGCTGAAGAAATAGAGACAGTTTCAAAAACTACATTTCATTGACTTTCTAACGGTATCAGTCCGTTTGAGTTACAACGGTTGCGTCACATATTCGTACCAACATGTATTTAGCGATATTTTTCTGATATTACTAGGTTGCATCGCTTTTAACAGTGAAACGATTGACTGTGGGACTTAATTGAACTGATTTTGGACTTTGACCTTATAAATGTGATAAATGAGACAATTGGACTCCAAGAAATAACATTCTTCTTAATTTGACATGATTGCTGGAACTCAGCGATTACACTGGGCGCTGTGGTAGCGCTTTATTTAAAAATTTAGATAAATAAGTCATTTTTTACTGTGGGACCAATCCTAGCCGTTAGCGCGCGCTGAAGAAATAGAGACAGTTTCAAAAACTACATTTCATTGACTTTCTAACGGTATCAGTCCGTTTGAGTTACAACGGTTGCGTCACATATTCGTACCAACATGTATTTAGCGATATTTTTCTGATATTACTAGGTTGCATCGCTTTTAACAGTGAAACGATTGACTGTGGGACTTAATTGAACTGATTTTGGACTTTGACCTTATAAATGTGATAAATGAGACAATTGGACTCCAAGAAATAACATTCTTCTTAATTTGACATGATTGCTGGAACTCAGCGATTACACTGGGCGCTGTGGTAGCGCTTTATTTAAAAATTTAGATAAATAAGTCATTTTTTACTGTGGGACCAATCCTAGCCGTTAGCGCGCGCTGAAGAAATAGAGACAGTTTCAAAAACTACATTTCATTGACTTTCTAACGGTATCAGTCCGTTTGAGTTACAACGGTTGCGTCACATATTCGTACCAACATGTATTTAGCGATATTTTTCTGATATTACTAGGTTGCATCGCTTTTAACAGTGAAACGATTGACTGTGGGACTTAATTGAACTGATTTTGGACTTTGACCTTATAAATGTGATAAATGAGACAATTGGACTCCAAGAAATAACATTCTTCTTAATTTGACATGATTGCTGGAACTCAGCGATTACACTGGGCGCTGTGGTAGCGCTTTATTTAAAAATTTAGATAAATAAGTCATTTTTTACTGTGGGACCAATCCTAGCCGTTAGCGCGCGCTGAAGAAATAGAGACAGTTTCAAAAACTACATTTCATTGACTTTCTAACGGTATCAGTCCGTTTGAGTTACAACGGTTGCGTCACATATTCGTACCAACATGTATTTAGCGATATTTTTCTGATATTACTAGGTTGCATCGCTTTTAACAGTGAAACGATTGACTGTGGGACTTAATTGAACTGATTTTGGACTTTGACCTTATAAATGTGATAAATGAGACAATTGGACTCCAAGAAATAACATTCTTCTTAATTTGACATGATTGCTGGAACTCAGCGATTACACTGGGCGCTGTGGTAGCGCTTTATTTAAAAATTTAGATAAATAAGTCATTTTTTACTGTGGGACCAATCCTAGCCGTTAGCGCGCGCTGAAGAAATAGAGACAGTTTCAAAAACTACATTTCATTGACTTTCTAACGGTATCAGTCCGTTTGAGTTACAACGGTTGCGTCACATATTCGTACCAACATGTATTTAGCGATATTTTTCTGATATTACTAGGTTGCATCGCTTTTAACAGTGAAACGATTGACTGTGGGACTTAATTGAACTGATTTTGGACTTTGACCTTATAATGTGATAAATGAGACAATTGGACTCCAAGAAATAACATTCTTCTTAATTTGACATGATTGCTGGAACTCAGCGATTACACTGGGCGCTGTGGTAGCGCTTTATTTAAAATTTAGATAAATAAGTCATTTTTTACTGTGGACCAATCCTAGCCGTTAGCGCGCGCTGAAGAATAGAGACAGTTTCAAAAACTACATTTCATTGACTTTCTAACGGTATCAGTCCGTTTGAGTTACAACGGTTGCGTCACATATTCGTACCAACATGTATTTAGCGATATTTTTCTGATATTACTGGTTGCATCGCTTTAACAGTGAACGATTGACTGGTGGGACTAATTGGAACTGATTTTGGACTTTGACCTAATGAATGCATAAATGAGACAATGGACTCCAAGAAATAATTCTTCTTAATGTTGAGCATGATTGCTTGGAATCTCAGCAATTACACTGTGTAGCGCTTGGTAAGCGCTATGAAGAAGGAGATAAGTAAAGTAGGTTTTTACTTGAAGTGACAATCAGTAGCCGTTTAGACGGCGGCTGAGATAAGGAGCGAGTTCAAGAACACGAGTTCATTGACTTTTACTAATACTCGTATATGCATAGTTCTGTCCGTTCAGTTATAATATCGGTTTGCGTTCATTAAATATTGTACTAACATGTACTTAGCGATATTTATACTGAATATTACTAGGTTGAACATTCGCGTTTAAAGTGAATCGATTGACTTGTGGACTTAATGAATGATTCTGATTGAACTTGACCTTATATAATTATTTCATAATGAATCTCTCTCTCTTTGTGT
>JASGCC010004485.1:0-19735 GCA_030067915.1 Hydractinia echinata | reverse complement strand
TATCATAGAAAAGCATGCCCCACAGAAGCCAAAAAACTCTGCGTGGAAACGAGGCACCATTTATGACAAAAGAGTTAAAAAAGGCAATATATACAAGGTCTATTCAAAATAAATACAATAAAATCCTACTTCTGAAAACAAAATCACGTACAAGAAACAGAGAAACAATAAATTCGCAAAAAGGCTATCAAAACCATTCAAAAGGGTAACAGAATCAGGTTTTATTTCCAAAAAAACGTTTTGGGAAACTGTTAAACCCTTGATATCAAATAAAAGTGGAATAAGCAAAGGAGATATAGCGATTGTTCAAAATGAAAGTTTAGTTACTGATAAAAAACAGCTAACCAAACTTTTCAACGACTACTACATCAATATTTTTAGAAAATTCTTGTGGCATGAAACCAAATTCTATAAAATATAAGAATGTAAATGATAAGTCAAAAATGATTGAAGAAATTGTTGATTGTTTTGAAAATCATCCAAGTATCATTAAATAAAGGAAATCAATGATTCTAACAACAATGAGAACTTTACATTCCAAGAAGTTGATGAAAATACAATTTCTAAACTTTTTAATGATTAAACACCAAAGTATCAACAGGTGAAGATACAATACCATCAAAGCTGACAAATTAGCAAAAAGGCACCTAGTAACGCCACTAAACAGATGCTATATAAGCATAGTTTCAAACAAATTTCCAAGCAAAGCTAGCGAGCTGCTGTAACGCCATTGGATAAGAGAGGAAAAGATAAAACTAAATATCAAACTACAGGCCTGTCAGTGTTTTAAATGTTTTTTCCAAATTTTACGAAAGGGTTATGAAAGAACAAATAACCGCTTATATGGAATCAAAATTGTCGAACCTTTCTCTCCAAATGCTATAGTACCCAACAAGTACTAATTCGCTTAATAGAGGAATGGAAGAGTAAACTTGATAAGAATTATGTGGTGGGTGCGATCTTGATGGATCTTTCAAAAGCTTTTGACTGTGTACCACATGACTTACTAATTGCGAAATTAGCTGCTTATGGATTTGACAATAAGTCTCTTCAATTCATTCTATCTTATCTTACTGATAGAGAGCAAGCCACTCGAATAAATGGGATCTATAGTCTATTTCAAATTATCTTATCTGGCCACAAGGTTCTATTTTGGGACCTATCATATTTATTATAAATGATTTGTTTCTTTTATAGAAAAATATAAGCTACATAATTACGCTGATGATAACACAATATCCAACTTCTCAATTCTATTCCTAATTTGATAAATACTTTAGAAAACGAAGCTAAAACTCCCTCTCCTGGTTAAAAGTAATTGCAAACCCTGAAAAGTTTCACTCGATAATTCTGACAAAGAATAAGGCAGATAATTTAGGTCTAAAATTTAACATAGGAAATAAAACTATTGAAAGTGAAAATAACGTGAAATTACTAGGTGTGACTATTTAAAATTAAAGACAGACACGTTAGTGATTTGTGTCGCAAAGCATCAGCCCAACTAAATGCCTTATTTCGATTTAGATGTTTCTTATCCTTTCAAGCAAAATATTTTAGTTCAAAGTTTTATCTACGCAAATTTCAATTATTGTTCCCTATGGCATTTTTCTTCTTCTAAATCTTTATCTAAAGTCGAAATGATACAAAAACGAGCATTAAGATTTCTGTATAATGATACGGTAAGTACATACGAAAATTTACTTAAAAATTCCAGCAAGAGTCACATGAATGTAAATCGCTTACGGTCATTGTGTATAGAAATCTTTAAAACTATAAATAACAGCAACCCTCTTTTTATGAAAGATATATTTTGTTTAAATGATAACGGTAGGACAGTCAGAGAACAAAATACAAATAATTTGGTAGTCTCAAGGAAAAGGACCGCGACTTTTGGAACTAATAGCTTATCAGCCCTGGGACCAAAGATTTGGAATAACCTACCATCATTTTGAAACGATGTGACAACCTTAAAGTTTTTAAAAGCATCATAAAAATGTGGGACGGATCTAAATGTAACTGTGATGAATGCAAGGTCCCTTTATAGAACTTTGTTGTTATTATTGTTTATATATATAAAAAAAAAAGATTTTATTTAATTGTAAACATAAAAAATTTAGTCGATTTAGATTAGTTTTCTTAATTACTTTTTTTTTTGGAAACTATGTAAATATGTGAATAATCGACTTAAATAAATTGAAAAAAAAGAAAAGAAAGAGTTCTAGTAATCATTTCAAATTGAAGAACGTTATTTTTTGCAGTTCAGTTGTCTCATTTTTCGCATTTATCAGGTCAAAGTCCAAAATCAGTTCAATTAGGTCCCACAGTCAATCGTTCACTGTTAGAGCGATGCAACCTAGTATATCTGAAAAATATCGCTAAATACATGTTGGTACGAATATGTGACGCAACCGTTGTAACTCAAACGGACTGATACCGTTAGAAAGTCAATGAAATGTAGTTTTGAAACTGTCTCTATTTCTTCAGCGCGCTAACGGCTAGGATTGGTTCCACATGAAAAATGACTTATTTATCTAAATTTCTAAATAAAGCGCTACCACAGCGCCCAGTGTAATCGCTGAGTTCCAGCAATCATGTCAAATTAAGAAGAATGTTATTTCTTGGAGTCCAATTGTCTCATTTATCACTTTATAAGGTCAAAGTCCAAAATCAGTTCAATTAGTCCCACAGTCAATCGTTTCACTGTTAAAAGCGATGCAACCTAGTAATATCAGAAAAATATCGCTAAACACATGTTGGTACGAATATGTGCGCAACCGTTGTAACTCAAACGGACTGATACCGTTAGAAAGTCAATGAAATGTAGTTTTTGAAACTGTCTCTTTTCCTCAGCGCGCGTAACGGCTAGGATTGGTTCCACAGTAAAAAATGACATATTTATCTAAATTTCTAAATAAAGCGCTACCACAGCGCCCAGTGTAATTGCTGAGTTCCAGCAATCATTTCAAATTAAAAGAACGTTATTTTTGCAGTTCAGTTGTCTCATTTTTCGCATTTATCAGGTCAAAGTCCAAAATCAGTTCAATTAGGTCCCACAGTCAATCGTTTCACTGTTAGAAGCGAAGCAACCTAGTATAATCGGAAAAATATCGCTAAATACATGTTGGTACGAATATGTGACGCAACCGTTGTAACTCAAACGGATTGATACCGTTAGAAAGTCAATGAAATGTAGTTTTGAAACTGTCTCTATTTCCTCAGTGCGCGCTAACGGGCTAGGGTTGGTTCCACAGTAAAAAATGACTTATTTATCTAATTTCTAAATAAAGCGCTACCACAGCGCCCAGTGTAATTGCTGAGTTCCAACAATCATTTCAAATTAAGAAGAACGTTATTTTTGCAGTTCAGTTGTCTCATTTTTCGCATTTATCAGGTCAAAGTCCAAAATCAGTTCAATTAGTCCCACAGTCAATCGTTTCGCTAAATACATGTTGGTACGAATATGTGCGCAACCGTTGTAACTCAAACGGACTGATACCGTTAGAAAGTCAATGAAATGTAGTTTTTGAAACTGTCTCTATTTCTTCAGCGCGCGCTAACGGCTAGTATTGGTCCCACAGTAAAAAATGACTTATTTATCTAATTTTAAATACAGCGCTACCAGCGCCCAGTGTAATGCTGAGTTCCAGCAATCATGTCAAATTAAGAAGAATGTTATTTCTTGGAGTCCAATTGTCTCATTTATCACATATATAAGGTCAAAGTCCAAAATCAGTTCAATTAAGTCCCACAGTCAATCGTTTCACTGTTAAAAGCGATGCAACCTAGTAATATCAGAAAAATATCGCTAAACACATGTTGGTACGAATATGTGACGCAACCGTTGTAACTAAACGGACTGATACCGTTAGAAAGTCAATGAAATGTAGTTTTGAACTGTCTCTATTTCTTCAGCGCGCTAACGGCTAGGATTGGTTCCACAGTAAAAAATGACTTATTTATCTAAATTTCTAAATAAAGCGCTACCACAGCGCCCAGTGTAATTGCTGAGTTCCAGCAATCATTTCAAATTAAGAAGAACGTTATTTTTTGCAGTTCAGTTGTCTCATTTTTCGCATTTATCAGGTCAAAGTCCAAAATCAGTTCAATTAGGTCCCACAGTCAATCGTTTCACTGTTAGAGGCGATGCAACCTAGTAATATCGGAAAATATCGCTAAATACATGTTGGTACGAATATGTGACGCAACCGTTGTAACTCAAACGGACTGATACCGTTAGAAAGTCAATGAAATGTAGTTTTTGAATCTGTCTCTATTTCTTCAGCGCGCTAACGGCTAGGATTGGTTCCACAGTAAAAAATGACTTATTTATCTAAATTTCTAAATAAAGCGCTACCACAGCGCCCAGTGTAATCGCTGAGTTCCAGCAATCATGTCAAATTAAGAAGAATGTTATTTCTTGGAGTCCAATTGTCTCATTTATCACATTTATAAGGTCAAAGTCCAAAATCAGTTCAATTAAGTCCCACAGTCAATCGTTTCACTGTTAAAAGCGATGCAACCTAGTAATATCAGAAAAATATCGCTAAACACATGTTGGTACGAATATGTGCGCAACCGTTGTAACTCAAACGGACTGATACCGTTAGAAAGTCAATGAAATGTAGTTTTTGAAACTGTCTCTATTTCCTCAGCGCGCGTAACGGCTAGGATTGGTTCCACAGTAAAAAATGACATATTTATCTAAATTTCTAAATAAAGCGCTACCACAGCGCCCAGTGTAATTGCTGAGTTCCAGCAATCATTTCAAATTAAAAGAACGTTATTTTTTGCAGTTCAGTTGTCTCATTTTTCGCATTTATCAGGTCAAAGTCCAAAATCAGTTCAATTAGGTCCCACAGTCAATCGTTTCACTGTTAGAAGCGAAGCAACCTAGTATAATCGGAAAAATATCGCTAAATACATGTTGGTACGAATATGTGACGCAACCGTTGTAACTCAAACGGATTGATACCGTTAGAAAGTCAATGAAATGTAGTTTTTGAAACTGTCTCTATTTCCTCAGCGCGCGCTAACGGCTAGGATTGGTTCCACAGTAAAAAATGACTTATTTATCTAAATTTCTAAATAAAGCGCTACCACAGCGCCCAGTGTAATTGCTGAGTTCCAGCAATCATTTCAAATTAAGAAGAACGTTTTTTTTGCAGTTCAGTTGTCTCATTTTTCGCATTTATCAGGTCAAAGTCCAAAATCAGTTCAATTAGGTCCCACAGTCAATCGTTTCACTGTTAGAAGCGAAGCAACCTAGTATAATCGGAAAAATATCGCTAAATACATGTTGGTACGAATATGTGACGCAACCGTTGTAACTCAAACGGATTGATACCGTTAGAAAGTCAATGAAATGTAGTTTTTGAAACTGTCTCTATTTCCTCAGCGCGCGCTAACGGCTAGGATTGGTTCCACAGTAAAAAATGACTTATTTATCTAAATTTTAAATAAAGCGCTACCACAGCGCCCAGTGTAATTGCTGAGTTCCAGCAATCATTTCAAATTAAGAAGAACGTTATTTTTTGCAGTTCAGTTGTTCATTTTTCGCATTTATCAGGTCAAAGTCCAAAATCAGTTCAATTAGGTCCCACAGTCAATCGTTTCACTGTTAAAAGCGATGCAACCTAGTAATATCAGAAAAATATCGCTAAACACATGTTGGTACGAATATGTGCGCAACCGTTGTAACTCAAACGGACTGATACCGTTAGAAAGTCAATGAAATGTAGTTTTTGAAACTGTCTCTATTTCCTCAGCGCGCGCTAACGGCTAGGATTGGTTCCACAGTAAAAAATGACTTATTTATCTAAATTATTAAATAAAGCGCTACCACAGCGCCCAGTGTAATTGCTGAGTTCCAGCAATCATTTCAAATTAAGAAGAACGTTATTTTTGCAGTTCAGTTGTCTATTTTTCGCATTTATCAGGTCAAAGTCCAAAATCAGTTCAATTAGGTCCCACAGTCAATCGTTTCACTGTTAAAAGCGATGCAACCTAGTAATATCAGAAAAATATCGCTAAACACATGTTGGTACGAATATGTGCGCAACCGTTGTAACTCAAACGGACTGATACCGTTAGAAAGTCAATGAAATGTAGTTTTTGAAACTGTCTCTATTTCCTCAGCGCGCGCTAACGGCTAGGATTGGTTCCACAGTAAAAAATGACTTATTTATCTAAATTTCAAATAAAGCGCTACCACAGCGCCCAGTGTAATTGCTGAGTTCCAGCAATCATTTCAAATTAAAAGAACGTTATTTTTGCAGTTCAGTTGTCTCATTTTTCGCATTTATCAGGTCAAAGTCCAAAATCAGTTCAATTAGGTCCCACAGTCAATCGTTTCACTGTTAGAAGCGAAGCAACCTAGTATAATCGGAAAAATATCGCTAAATACATGTTGGTACGAATATGTGACGCAACCGTTGTAACTCAAACGGATTGATACCGTTAGAAAGTCAATGAAATGTAGTTTTTGAAACTGTCTCTATTTCCTCAGCGCGCGCTAACGGCTAGGATTGGTTCCACAGTAAAAAATGACTTATTTATCTAAATTTCTAAATAAAGCGCTACCACAGCGCCCAGTGTAATTGCTGAGTTCCAGCAATCATTTCAAATTAAAAGAACGTTATTTTTTGCAGTTCAGTTGTCTCATTTTTCGCATTTATCAGGTCAAAGTCCAAAATCAGTTCAATTAGGTCCCACAGTCAATCGTTTCACTGTTAAAAGCGATGCAACCTAGTAATATCAGAAAAATATCGCTAAATACATGTTGGTACGAATATGTGCGCAACCGTTGTAACTCAAACGGACTGATACCGTTAGAAAGTCAATGAAATGTAGTTTTGAAACTGTCTCTATTTCCTCAGCGCGCGCTAACGGCTAGGATTGGTTCCACAGTAAAAAATGACTTATTTATCTAAATTTTAAATAAGCGCTACCACAGCGCCCAGTGTAATCGCTGAGTTCCAGCAATCATGTCAAATTAAGAAGAATGTTTTTTCTTGGAGTCCAATTGTCTCATTTATCACATTTATAAGGTCAAAGTCCAAAATCAGTTCAATTAAGTCCCACAGTCAATCGTTTCACTGTTAAAAGCGATGCAACCTAGTAATATCAGAAAAATATCGCTAAACACATGTTGGTACGAATATGTGCGCAACCGTTGTAACTCAAACGGACTGATACCGTTAGAAAGTCAATGAAATGTAGTTTTTGAAACTGTCTCTATTTCCTCAGCGCGCGCTAACGGCTAGGATTGGTTCCACAGTAAAAAATGACTTATTTATCTAAATTTAAATAAAGCGCTACCACAGCGCCCAGTGTAATTGCTGAGTTCCAGCAATCATTTCAAATTAAGAAGAACGTTATTTTTTGCAGTTCAGTTGTCTCATTTTTCGCATTTATCAGGTCAAAGTCCAAAATCAGTTCAATTAGGTCCCACAGTCAATCGTTTCACTGTTAGAAGCGATGCAACCTAGTAATATCGGAAAAATATCGCTAAATACATGTTGGTACGAATATGTGACGCAACCGTTGTAACTCAAACGGATTGATACCGTTAGAAAGTCAATGAAATGTAGTTTTTGAAACTGTCTCTATTTCCTCAGCGCGCGCTAACGGCTAGGATTGGTTCCACAGTAAAAAATGACTTATTTATCTAAATTTCTAAATAAAGCGCTACCACAGCGCCCAGTGTAATTGCTGAGTTCCAGCAATCATTTCAAATTAAGAAGAATGTTATTTTTTGCAGTTCAGTTGTCTCATTTTTCGCATTTATCAGGTCAAAGTCCAAAATCAGTTCAATTAGGTCCCACAGTCAATCGTTTCACTGTTAAAAGCGATGCAACCTAGTAATATCAGAAAAATATCGCTAAACACATGTTGGTACGAATATGTGCGCAACCGTTGTAACTCAAACGGACTGATACCGTTAGAAAGTCAATGAAATGTAGTTTTTGAAACTGTCTCTATTTCCTCAGCGCGCGCTAACGGCTAGGATTGGTTCCACAGTAAAAAATGACTTATTTATCTAAATTTTAAATAAGCGCTACCACAGCGCCCAGTGTAATCGCTGAGTTCCAGCAATCATGTCAAATTAAGAAGAATGTTATTTCTTGGAGTCCAATTGTCTCATTTATCACATTTATAAGGTCAAAGTCCAAAATCAGTTCAATTAAGTCCCACAGTCAATCGTTTCACTGTTAGAAGCGAAGCAACCTAGTATAATCGGAAAAATATCGCTAAATACATGTTGGTACGAATATGTGACGCAACCGTTGTAACTCAAACGGATTGATACCGTTAGAAAGTCAATGAAATGTAGTTTTTGAAACTGTCTCTATTTCCTCAGCGCGCGCTAACGGCTAGGATTGGTTCCACAGTAAAAAATGACTTATTTATCTAAATTTCTAAATAAAGCGCTACCACAGCGCCCAGTGTAATTGCTGAGTTCCAGCAATCATTTCAAATTAAGAAGAACGTTATTTTTTGCAGTTCAGTTGTCTCATTTTTCGCATTTATCAGGTCAAAGTCCAAAATCAGTTCAATTAGGTCCCACAGTCAATCGTTTCACTGTTAAAAGCGATGCAACCTAGTAATATCAGAAAAATATCGCTAAACACATGTTGGTACGAATATGTGCGCAACCGTTGTAACTCAAACGGACTGATACCGTTAGAAAGTCAATGAAATGTAGTTTTTGAAACTGTCTCTATTTCCTCAGCGCGCGCTAACGGCTAGGATTGGTTCCACAGTAAAAAATGACTTATTTATCTAAATTTCTAAATAAAGCGCTACCACAGCGCCCAGTGTAATTGCTGAGTTCCAGCAATCATTTCAAATTAAAAGAACGTTATTTTTTGCAGTTCAGTTGTCTCATTTTTCGCATTTATCAGGTCAAAGTCCAAAATCAGTTCAATTAGGTCCCACAGTCAATCGTTTCACTGTTAGAAGCGAAGCAACCTAGTATAATCGGAAAAATATCGCTAAATACATGTTGGTACGAATATGTGACGCAACCGTTGTAACTCAAACGGATTGATACCGTTAGAAAGTCAATGAAATGTAGTTTTTGAAACTGTCTCTATTTCCTCAGCGCGCGCTAACGGCTAGGATTGGTTCCACAGTAAAAAATGACTTATTTATCTAAATTTTAAATAAAGCGCTACCACAGCGCCCAGTGTAATTGCTGAGTTCCAGCAATCATTTCAAATTAAGAAGAACGTTATTTTTGCAGTTCAGTTGTCTCATTTTTCGCATTTATCAGGTCAAAGTCCAAAATCAGTTCAATTAGGTCCCACAGTCAATCGTTTCACTGTTAGAAGCGAGCAACCTAGTATATCGGAAAAATATCGCTAAATACATGTTGGTACGAATATGTGACGCAACCGTTGTAACTCAAACGGATTGATACCGTTAGAAAGTCAATGAAATGTAGTTTTTGAAACTGTCTCTATTTCTTCAGCGCGCGCTAACGGCTAGGATTGGTTCCACAGTAAAAAATGACTTATTTATCTAAATTTTAAATAAGCGCTACCACAGCGCCCAGTGTAATCGCTGAGTTCCAGCAATCATGTCAAATTAAGAAGAATGTTTTTCTTGGAGTCCAATTGTCTCATTTATCACATTTATAAGGTCAAAGTCCAAAATCAGTTCAATTAAGTCCCACAGTCAATCGTTTCACTGTTAAAAGCGATGCAACCTAGTAATATCGGAAAAATATCGCTAAATACATGTTGGTACGAATATGTGACGCAACCGTTGTAACTCAAACGGATTGATACCGTTAGAAAGTCAATGAAATGTAGTTTTTGAAACTGTCTCTATTTCCTCAGCGCGCGCTAACGGCTAGGATTGGTTCCACAGTAAAAAATGACTTATTTATCTAAATTTCTAAATAAAGCGCTACCACAGCGCCCAGTGTAATTGCTGAGTTCCAGCAATCATTTCAAATTAAGAAGAACGTTATTTTTTGCAGTTCAGTTGTCTCATTTTTCGCATTTATCAGGTCAAAGTCCAAAATCAGTTCAATTAGGTCCCACAGTCAATCGTTTCACTGTTAGAAGCGAAGCAACTTAGTATAATCGGAAAAATATCGCTAAATACATGTTGGTACGAATATGTGACGCAACCGTTGTAACTCAAACGGACTGATACCGTTAGAAAGTCAATGAAATGTAGTTTTTGAAACTGTCTCTATTTCTTCAGCGCGCGCTAACGGCTAGGATTGGTTCCACAGTAAAAAATGACTTATTTATCTAAATTTTAAATAAAGCGCTACCACAGCGCCCAGTGTAATGCTGAGTTCCAGCAATCATTCAAATTAAGAAGAATGTTATTTCTTGGAGTCCAATTGTCTCATTTTCGCATTTATAAGGTCAAAGTCCAAAATCAGTTCAATTAGTCCCACAGTCAATCGTTTCACTGTTAGAAGCGAGCAACCTAGTATAATCGGAAAAATATCGCTAAACACATGTTGGTACGAATATGTGACGCAACCGTTGTAACTCAAACGGACTGATACCGTTAGAAAGTCAATGAAATGTAGTTTTTGAAACTGTCTCTATTTCCTCAGCGCGCGCTAACGGCTAGGATTGGTTCCACAGTAAAAAATGACTTATTTATCTAAATTATTAAATAAAGCGCTACCACAGCGCCCAGTGTAATTGCTGAGTTCCAGCAATCATTTCAAATTAAGAAGAACGTTATTTTTTGCAGTTCAGTTGTCTCATTTTTCGCATTTATCAGGTCAAAGTCCAAAATCAGTTCAATTAGGTCCCACAGTCAATCGTTTCACTGTTAGAAGAGATGCAACCTAGTAATATCAGGAAAATATCGCTAAATACATGTTGGTACGAATATGTGACGCAACCGTTGTAACTCAAACGGATTGATACCGTTAGAAAGTCAATGAAATGTAGTTTTTGAAACTGTCTCTATTTCCTCAGCGCGCGCTAACGGCTAGGATTGGTTCCACAGTAAAAAATGACTTATTTATCTAAATTATTAAATAAAGCGCTACCACAGCGCCCAGTGTAATTGCTGAGTTCCAGCAATCATTTCAAATTAAGAAGAACGTTATTTTTTGCAGTTCAGTTGTCTCATTTTTCGCATTTATCAGGTCAAAGTCCAAAATCAGTTCAATTAGGTCCCACAGTCAATCGTTTCACTGTTAGAAGCGAAGCAACCTAGTATAATCGGAAAAATATCGCTAAATACATGTTGGTACGAATATGTGACGCAACCGTTGTAACTCAAACGGATTGATACCGTTAGAAAGTCAATGAAATGTAGTTTTTGAAACTGTCTCTATTTCTTCAGCGCGCGCTAACGGCTAGGATTGGTTCCACAGTAAAAAATGACTTATTTATCTAAATTTTTAAATACAGCGCTACCATAGCGCCCAGTGTAATCGCTGAGTTCCAGCAATCATGTCAAATTAAGAAGAATGTTATTTCTTGGAGTCCAATTGTCTCATTTATCACATTTATAAGGTCAAAGTCCAAAATCAGTTCAATTAAGTCCCACAGTCAATCGTTTCACTGTTAGAAGCGATGCAACCTAGTAATATCGGAAAAATATCGCTAAATACATGTTGGTACGAATATGTGACGCAACCGTTGTAACTCAAACGGATTGATACCGTTAGAAAGTCAATGAAATGTAGTTTTTGAAACTGTCTCTATTTCCTCAGCGCGCGCTAACGGCTAGGATTGGTTCCACAGTAAAAAATGACTTATTTATCTAAATTTTAAATAAAGCGCTACCACAGCGCCCAGTGTAATTGCTGAGTTCCAGCAATCATTTCAAATTAAGAAGAACGTTATTTTTGCAGTTCAGTTGTCTCATTTTTCGCATTTATCAGGTCAAAGTCCAAAATCAGTTCAATTAGGTCCCACAGTCAATCGTTTCACTGTTAAAAGCGATGCAACCTAGTAATATCAGAAAAATATCGCTAAACACATGTTGGTACGAATATGTGCGCAACCGTTGTAACTCAAACGGACTGATACCGTTAGAAAGTCAATGAAATGTAGTTTTTGAAACTGTCTCTATTTCCTCAGCGCGCGCTAACGGCTAGGATTGGTTCCACAGTAAAAAATGACTTATTTATCTAAATTTCTAAATAAAGCGCTACCACAGCGCCCAGTGTAATTGCTGAGTTCCAGCAATCATTTCAAATTAAAAGAACGTTATTTTTGCAGTTCAGTTGTCTCATTTTTCGCATTTATCAGGTCAAAGTCCAAAATCAGTTCAATTAGGTCCCACAGTCAATCGTTTCACTGTTAAAGCGATGCAACCTAGTAATATCAGAAAAATATCGCTAAACACATGTTGGTACGAATATGTGACGCAACCGTTGTAACTCAAACGGACTGATACCGTTAGAAAGTCAATGAAATGTAGTTTTTGAAACTGTCTCTATTTCCTCAGCGCGCGCTAACGGCTAGGATTGGTTCCACAGTAAAAAATGACTTATTTATCTAAATTTTAAATAAAGCGCTACCACAGCGCCCAGTGTAATTGCTGAGTTCCAGCAATCATTTCAAATTAAGAAGAACGTTATTTTTGCAGTTCAGTTGTCTCATTTTTCGCATTTATCAGGTCAAAGTCCAAAATCAGTTCAATTAGGTCCCACAGTCAATCGTTTCACTGTTAAAAGCGATGCAACCTAGTAATATCAGAAAAATATCGCTAAACACATGTTGGTACGAATATGTGCGCAACCGTTGTAACTCAAACGGACTGATACCGTTAGAAAGTCAATGAAATGTAGTTTTTGAAACTGTCTCTATTTCCTCAGCGCGCGCTAACGGCTAGGATTGGTTCCACAGTAAAAAATGACTTATTTATCTAAATTTCTAAATAAAGCGCTACCACAGCGCCCAGTGTAATTGCTGAGTTCCAGCAATCATTTCAAATTAAAAAGAACGTTATTTTTTGCAGTTCAGTTGTCTCATTTTTCGCATTTATCAGGTCAAAGTCCAAAATCAGTTCAATTAGGTCCCACAGTCAATCGTTTCACTGTTAGAAGCGAAGCAACCTAGTATAATCGGAAAAATATCGCTAAATACATGTTGGTACGAATATGTGACGCAACCGTTGTAACTCAAACGGATTGATACCGTTAGAAAGTCAATGAAATGTAGTTTTTGAAACTGTCTCTATTTCCTCAGCGCGCGCTAACGGCTAGGATTGGTTCCACAGTAAAAAATGACTTATTTATCTAAATTTCTAAATAAAGCGCTACCACAGCGCCCAGTGTAATTGCTGAGTTCCAGCAATCATTTCAAATTAAGAAGAACGTTATTTTTTGCAGTTCAGTTGTCTCATTTTTCGCATTTATCAGGTCAAAGTCCAAAATCAGTTCAATTAGGTCCCACAGTCAATCGTTTCACTGTTAAAAGCGATGCAACCTAGTAATATCAGAAAAATATCGCTAAACACATGTTGGTACGAATATGTGCGCAACCGTTGTAACTCAAACGGACTGATACCGTTAGAAAGTCAATGAAATGTAGTTTTTGAAACTGTCTCTATTTCCTCAGCGCGCGCTAACGGCTAGGATTGGTTCCACAGTAAAAAATGACTTATTTATCTAAATTTTAAATAAAGCGCTACCACAGCGCCCAGTGTAATTGCTGAGTTCCAGCAATCATTTCAAATTAAAAGAACGTTATTTTTTGCAGTTCAGTTGTCTCATTTTTCGCATTTATCAGGTCAAAGTCCAAAATCAGTTCAATTAGGTCCCACAGTCAATCGTTTCACTGTTAAAAGCGATGCAACCTAGTAATATCAGAAAAATATCGCTAAACACATGTTGGTACGAATATGTGACGCAACCGTTGTAACTCAAACGGATTGATACCGTTAGAAAGTCAATGAAATGTAGTTTTTGAAACTGTCTCTATTTCCTCAGCGCGCGCTAACGGCTAGGATTGGTTCCACAGTAAAAAATGACTTATTTATCTAAATTTCTAAATAAAGCGCTACCACAGCGCCCAGTGTAATTGCTGAGTTCCAGCAATCATTTCAAATTAAGAAGAACGTTATTTTTTGCAGTTCAGTTGTCTCATTTTTCGCATTTATCAGGTCAAAGTCCAAAATCAGTTCAATTAGGTCCCACAGTCAATCGTTTCACTGTTAGAAGCGAAGCAACCTAGTATAATCGGAAAAATATCGCTAAATACATGTTGGTACGAATATGTGACGCAACCGTTGTAACTCAAACGGATTGATACCGTTAGAAAGTCAATGAAATGTAGTTTTTGAAACTGTCTCTATTTCCTCAGCGCGCGCTAACGGCTAGGATTGGTTCCACAGTAAAAAATGACTTATTTATCTAAATTTCTAAATAAAGCGCTACCACAGCGCCCAGTGTAATTGCTGAGTTCCAGCAATCATTTCAAATTAAGAAGAACGTTATTTTTTGCAGTTCAGTTGTCTCATTTTTCGCATTTATCAGGTCAAAGTCCAAAATCAGTTCAATTAGGTCCCACAGTCAATCGTTTCACTGTTAGAAGCGATGCAACCTAGTATAATCGGAAAAATATCGCTAAATACATGTTGGTACGAATATGTGACGCAACCGTTGTAACTCAAACGGATTGATACCGTTAGAAAGTCAATGAAATGTAGTTTTTGAAACTGTCTCTATTTCTTCAGCGCGCGCTAACGACTAGTATTGGTCCCACAGTAAAAAATGACTTATTTATCTAAATTTTCAAATACAGCGCTACCATAGCGCCCAGTGTAATCGCTGAGTTCCAGCAATCATGTCAAATTTAGAAGAATGTTATTTCTTGGAGTCCAATTGTCTCATTTATCACATTTATAAGGTCAAAGTCCAAAATCAGTTCAATTAAGTCCCACAGTCAATCGTTTCACTGTTAAAAGCGATGCAACCTAGTAATATCAGAAAAATATCGCTAAACACATGTTGGTACGAATATGTGCGCAACCGTTGTAACTCAAACGGACTGATACCGTTAGAAAGTCAATGAAATGTAGTTTTTGAAACTGTCTCTATTTCCTCAGCGCGCGCTAACGGCTAGGATTGGTTCCACAGTAAAAAATGACTTATTTATCTAAATTTCTAAATAAAGCGCTACCACAGCGCCCAGTGTAATTGCTGAGTTCCAGCAATCATTTCAAATTAAGAAGAACGTTATTTTTTGCAGTTCAGTTGTCTTATTTTTCGCATTTATCAGGTCAAAGTCCAAAATCAGTTCAATTAGGTCCCACAGTCAATCGTTTCACTGTTAGAAGCGAAGCAACTTAGTATAATCGGAAAAATATCGCTAAATACATGTTGGTACGAATATGTGACGCAACCGTTGTAACTCAAACGGATTGATACCGTTAGAAAGTCAATGAAATGTAGTTTTTGAAACTGTCTCTATTTCTTCAGCGCGCGCTAACGGCTAGTATTGGTCCCACAGTAAAAAATGACTTATTTATCTAAATTTTTAAATACAGCGCTACCATAGCGCCCAGTGTAATCGCTGAGTTCCAGCACTCATGTCAAATTAAGAAGAATTTTATTTCTTGGAGTCCAATTGTCTCATTTATCACATTTATAAGGTCAAAGTCCAAAATCAGTTCAATTACGTCCCACAGTCAATCGTTTCACTGTTAAAAGCGATGCAACCTAGTAATATCAGAAAAATATTGCTAAACACATGTTGGTACGAATATGTGCGCAACCGTTGTAACTCAAACGGACTGATACCGTTAGAAAGTCAATGAAATGTAGTTTTTGAAACTGTCTCTATTTCCTCAGCGCGCGCTAACGGCTAGGATTGGTTCCACAGTAAAAAATGACTTATTTATCTAAATTATTAAATAAAGCGCTACCACAGCGCCCAGTGTAATTGCTGAGTTCCAGCAATCATTTCAAATTAAGAAGAACGTTATTTTTTGCAGTTCAGTTGTCTTATTTTTCGCATTTATCAGGTCAAAGTCCAAAATCAGTTCAATTAGGTCCCACAGTCAATCGTTTCACTGTTAGAAGCGAAGCAACTTAGTATAATCGGAAAAATATCGCTAAATACATGTTGGTACGAATATGTGACGCAACCGTTGTAACTCAAACGGATTGATACCGTTAGAAAGTCAATGAAATGTAGTTTTTGAAACTGTCTCTATTTCTTCAGCGCGCGCTAACGGCTAGTATTGGTCCCACAGTAAAAAATGACTTATTTATCTAAATTTTTAAATACAGCGCTACCATAGCGCCCAGTGTAATCGCTGAGTTCCAGCAATCATGTCAAATTAAGAAGAATTTTATTTCTTGGAGTCCAATTGTCTCATTTATCACATTTATAAGGTCAAAGTCCAAAATCAGTTCAATTAGTCCCACAGTCAATCGTTTCACTGTTAAAAGCGATGCAACCTAGTAATATCAGAAAAATATGCTAAACACATGTTGGTACGAATATGTGCGCAACCGTTGTAACTCAAACGGACTGATACCGTTAGAAAGTCAATGAAATGTAGTTTTTGAAACTGTCTCTATTTCCTCAGCGCGCGCTAACGGCTAGGATTGGTTCCACAGTAAAAAATGACTTATTTATCTAAATTTCTAAATAAAGCGCTACCACAGCGCCCAGTGTAATTGCTGAGTTCCAGCAATCATTTCAAATTAAGAAGAACGTTATTTTTTGCAGTTCAGTTGTCTCATTTTTCGCATTTATCAGGTCAAAGTCCAAAATCAGTTCAATTAGGTCCCACAGTCAATCGTTTCACTGTTAAAGCGAAGCAACCTAGTATAATCGGAAAAATATCGCTAAATACATGTTGGTACGAATATGTGACGCAACCGTTGTAACTCAAACGGATTGATACCGTTAGAAAGTCAATGAAATGTATTTTTGAAACTGTCTCTATTTCCTCAGCGCGCGCTAACGGCTAGGATTGGTTCCACAGTAAAAAATGACTTATTTATCTAAATTTCTAAATAAAGCGCTACCACAGCGCCCAGTGTAATCGCTGAGTTCCAGCAATCATTCAAATTAAGAAGAACGTTATTTTTGCAGTTCAGTTGTCTCATTTTTCGCATTTATCAGGTCAAAGTCCAAAATCAGTTCAATTAGGTCCCACAGTCAATCGTTTCACTGTTAAAGCGATGCAACCTAGTAATATCAGAAAAATATCGCTAAATACATGTTGGTACGAATATGTGACGCAACCGTTGTAACTCAAACGGATTGATACCGTTAGAAAGTCAATGAAATGTAGTTTTTGAAACTGTCTCTATTTCCTCAGCGCGCGCTAACGGCTAGGATTGGTTCCACAGTAAAAAATGACTTATTTATCTAAATTTTAAATAAAGCGCTACCACAGCGCCCAGTGTAATTGCTGAGTTCCAGCAATCATTTCAAATTAAAAGAACGTTATTTTTGCAGTTCAGTTGTCTATTTTTCGCATTTATCAGGTCAAAGTCCAAAATCAGTTCAATTAGGTCCCACAGTCAATCGTTTCACTGTTAGAAGCGATGCAACTAGTATAATCGGAAAAATATCGCTAAATACATGTTGGTACGAATATGTGACGCAACCGTTGTAACTCAAACGGATTGATACCGTTAGAAAGTCAATGAAATGTATTTTTGAAACTGTCTCTATTTCTTCAGCGCGCGCTAACGGCTAGTATTGGTCCACAGTAAAAAATGACTTATTTATCTAAATTTTAAATACAGCGCTACCATAGCGCCCAGTGTAATCGCTGAGTTCCAGCAATCATGTCAAATTAAGAAGAATGTTATTTCTTGGAGTCAATTGTCTCATTTATCACATTTATAAGGTCAAAGTCCAAAATCAGTTCAATTAGTCCCACAGTCAATCGTTTCACTGTTAAAAGCGATGCAACCTAGTAATATCAGAAAAATTGCTAAACACATGTTGGTACGAATATGTGCGCAACCGTTGTAACTCAAACGGACTGATACCGTTAGAAAGTCAATGAAATGTAGTTTTTGAAACTGTCTCTATTTCCTCAGCGCGCGCTAACGGCTAGGATTGGTTCCACAGTAAAAAATGACTTATTTATCTAAATTTTAAATAAAGCGCTACCACAGCGCCCAGTGTAATTGCTGAGTTCCAGCAATCATTTCAAATTAAGAAGAACGTTATTTTTTGCAGTTCAGTTGTCTATTTTTCGCATTTATCAGGTCAAAGTCCAAAATCAGTTCAATTAGGTCCCACAGTCAATCGTTTCACTGTTAGAAGCGAAGCAACTAGTATAATCGGAAAAATATCGCTAAATACATGTTGGTACGAATATGTGACGCAACCGTTGTAACTCAAACGGATTGATACCGTTAGAAAGTCAATGAAATGTAGTTTTTGAAACTGTCTCTATTTCTTCAGCGCGCGCTAACGGCTAGATTGGTCCACAGTAAAAAATGACTTATTTATCTAAATTTTCTAAATAAAGCGCTACCACAGCCCAGTGTAATTGCTGAGTTCCAGCAATCATTTCAAATTAAGAAGAACGTTATTTTTGCAGTCAATTGTCTCATTTTCGCATTTATATCAGGTCAAAGTCCAAAATCAGTTCAATTAGTCCCACAGTCAATCGTTTCACTGTTAAAAGCGATGCAACCTAGTAATATCAGAAAATATCGCTAAATACATGTTGGTACGAATATGTGACGCAACCGTTGTAACTCAAACGGACTGATACCGTTAGAAAGTCAATGAAATGTAGTTTTTGAAACTGTCTCTATTTCTTCAGCGCGCGCTAACGGCTAGGATTGGTTCCACAGTAAAAAATGACTTATTTATCTAAATTTTAAATAAAGCGCTACCACAGCGCCCAGTGTAATGCTGAGTTCCAGCAATCATTCAAATTAAGAAGAACGTTATTTCTTGAGTCATTGTCTCATTTTCGCATTTATAAGGTCAAAGTCCAAAATCAGTTCAATTAGTCCCACAGTCAATCGTTTCACTGTTAAAAGCGATGCAACCTAGTAATATCGGAAAAATATGCTAAATACATGTTGGTACGAATATGTGACGCAACCGTTGTAACTCAAACGGATTGATACCGTTAGAAAGTCAATGAAATGTATTTTTGAAACTGTCTCTATTTCTTCAGCGCGCGCTAACGGCTAGATTGGTTCCACAGTAAAAAATGACTTATTTATCTAAATTTTCAAATAAAGCGCTACCACAGCGCCCAGTGTAATCGCTGAGTTCCAGCAATCATGTCAAATTAAGAAGAATGTTATTTTTTGGAGTCCAATTGTCTCATTTTCACATTTATAAGGTCAAAGTCCAAAATCAGTTCAATTAAGTCCCACAGTCAATCGTTTCACTGTTAAAAGCGATGCAACCTAGTAATATCAGAAAAATTGCTAAACACATGTTGGTACGAATATGTGCGCAACCGTTGTAACTCAAACGGATTGATACCGTTAGAAAGTCAATGAAATGTAGTTTTTGAAACTGTCTCTATTTCCTCAGCGCGCGCTAACGGCTAGGATTGGTTCCACAGTAAAAAATGACTTATTTATCTAAATTATTAAATAAAGCGCTACCACAGCGCCCAGTGTAATTGCTGAGTTCCAGCAATCATTTCAAATTAAGAAGAACGTTATTTTTTGCAGTTCAGTTGTCTTATTTTTCGCATTTATCAGGTCAAAGTCCAAAATCAGTTCAATTAGGTCCCACAGTCAATCGTTTCACTGTTAGAAGCGAACCGCAACTTAGTATAATCGGAAAAA
>JASGCC010004484.1:0-19737 GCA_030067915.1 Hydractinia echinata | reverse complement strand
CTGGGATCATGGGTACCGTAGTCTCGTTCTTCCTGAGGGTAACGTCAACTATCGTGGAATATGCGGCCAAGCATCTGTACATGGCCATCGCGGCCGCTGCTGGGTTTGCTATGGTCTATGTTGGAAGGAGGAAATAGGTTACTTAAGCCACATGTATGCAATGATGAGGCCTACCCCCGTCGTAATCAAGGCTGCCTTGGTATTCTCGTGCTGGTTTTGTGTTGGTTCCCTGTGCTCAGGAGGATGTACGGGGGGTGTATATGGTATGGCCTGCATAGTATGATCGGGAGTATGTATGGTATGTTTTGTAGGTGTGGCATGCTTAGTAGGCATAGGAGGTATAGTATGCCTAGGAGGTATAGTATGCTTAGGAGGTGTGGCATGCGTAGGTATTTTGATAGTATGCCCGGGCGGTATAGTATGCTTGAGGGGTGCGGCTGCCGCATGCCTGACAATAGGCTTGTTATTCATATCAATTTGTACCCCCACATTGACATTTGCAGGTGCGATCAAAATATTGTTGTTGTACCCTAAAATATTACCTATACGTAAATTCATGTCGGAGGGCAACATGTACACGCTGGGCATGACAGCAAAATTCACTGGAGTCCGGGAATATTGCAACACCTTCTGGAATTCCGTGATATCATGCCCTACATTTTCCTGACGCTCTACCATAGCTTCAAATTTTTGCATCAATATTTGCCTTGCTGTGTAGTTATCCGCACCAGAGCCAATTAAGGATGCCTTGGCCCCTGCCTGCGATCCGAGCAACAAGACCACGTAAACCCTTATGCTCTCACTTAGCTTGGTCAGGCCTTCCGACGTCAAGCCCTGGCTGCTGGGGATGATAAACTTGGCCCAATCCCCATCGACTTGGGGCCACCATCTGCCATTGGTGAGCGAGGCACCTACTGCTTTGAATTTGTACAGACTGCTGGCATCTGCACCATACTCACGACATACTCACGACATACTTGTGCATATCCGGATGTGGAATAGGGGTTTTTGTAGTTTAAAAAACCATCTTTATAAGGCATGGGTACTTTCATCCTTGCTAGAATGCGACGCATGTGATAGTATATATGAAACTGAAATATCGAGTTGACAAGGGGTACGGAGCCTGTCATGTGCTTGGCAGAGATGCCTAATGCCGTGGTTGCGCAATGGGTGGCAAAATTAACCTGCACGTTCCAGTAGTCCAGGGCTTGTCCCTTCCAGCCCACTCTGACAGGGTCATTCAGCAGATTAGTCGGAATTCTTATAGGATATAAGGTAAACTCAGGGAATACCACAGAAATGTGTGATTCTGTAGATACATACAGGTCCTGATGCTCCAAATTGGTTACGATAAGTGGCCATTCTCCCCTGTTGGAATTGTATCTTGCCTTGGAGTTGTATGAGTAGATATTCATCGTTTTGTTATAAACAAAACGATGAAACAACTCTACATCACCGATATATATAAGCCAACGATATTTAATGATTACTTGGGACAGGATTGTAGGATAGCTCTGAAATCCATTAGTATCCGGGGCGAGTGGCTGAACATATACAATAATAATGACTTCACCATACGTAAGACCGGGCCTGATCAGAGGGAGACCAGGATACGGATTATGGCTGGGTTGTATAGGATTGAGGACGTAGTGTCTATCGTGAATAGCCAGGCAGACGATAAAATCAAGCTGTTTGTCATGAAAAATGGAATCTGTAGGCTCCATGTCAGTGACGGGTACACGTTGGCGTTTAATCGACAATTACATGAACCTCTAGGGTTTAAATACGATCCAGTTAATAAGTACTATCAGAAGGGTGACTATGATGCATACTACAAGACCGACATTTACATTAGACTACGACTCGTTTGCCCTCAGTTGGATGAATGTGATGCCCTGCTAGATGGTAAGAAGTCGAAAATTCTCGCCTTGTTGCCTATCAAGGAATTAAATGCTTGGGGGGATATGCTGACATGGAGTTTTGATACCCCAATTTACATGCCCTTGAAGGGTAGTACTGATCGCCTCGAATTCATGCTAACGGATGCATTTCATCATGACAAGAACGTTTCGTTCACCGGATTAACGATGCATTTGCTTATCGATTAGAATAAAAGGAATGAGTGATATCAGCAAACTGTACCCCCAGCTTGCTGAGCGCACCAGCACAAGATGCCGAACCCGATGAAGGTCAGAAATATAGGTTGTATGAGATTACTGAAATCGAAAAGTATTTCAGAAATGAAATTAAGGAACGGGACAAGCTTTCGAAAAAATTTAAGATGCATGGGACCTGGATTAGGTATTGTGATCATGGTCTGTTAGGAATCAGGGTAATAACTTCAGGGATCGGTATCGGAACCCTTTTGTCTGGTATGGGCGTACCATTAGCGGTAGCTATGGGCGGCCTGACCGTTGCCGTGGGTGCAGGACAGGCGGGTCTTAGAACTGCTGAGAAAAAAATGGGCGTTAAGTCCAAGAAGCATGAGAACATAAGACTTTTGGCCGAGTCAAAGCTTAACTCTATCGTTGACCTTATTTCTACCGCCGTTGAAAATGGGGTGGTTGATAAATATGAATTTAGTTTGATAATGAGAGAGAAACAGAAATATATGTCGTTAAAGCAACAGATGCGGCAGCGCTTCAATCGTATTGTTAATGCCCTCAACGAAGAGGAGCGGGCCAGCTGGTTGCGAAGGGTAGGCAAGAGGCGAGTGATGAAATTTTAAAAAGCGTAAGATCTGCACAGTATGTAAGCACTACCTAGAATCCCCACCTGAGTATAGGCCTTAAAAATATTTTATAGGTCCCATATGGGACCTATAAAATATATTGTTTTTTAATCCTCATTCAGCAGCCATTCTTTTTTAAAGTCCTTGTACCGACATTCCACGACATGTACCTGTGGGTAGTGGTTTTTGCCTTGCACATATACCGACGAAATGGCCATGATTGCACTGGCTTGACAGGGTTCATTGTATGGTACCGGCATACCATGGAATTTAGTTGTGATTAAATCCTTGTAATATTTTAACTTAGCATTTACATAGCGATCTTTTTTCACGGGCTCTGTCGTCAATTGCTCAGATATCAACTCTTCAATTTTTCCCCAGATTTGGCGATACTTTACAATCCAATCAGGGTACTCCTCGAAATCAAGACCCATCAATGGCACCGCATTAGCGTTGTACCGGGTTACCCCCGGGGACCAGATTTTGGGTGTCTTTATCCTGAGAGCTACCACAAGGTCTATTGTATGGTACCCTATGATGTACCGCTGATCCTTGCCCCCATTCGCCGGTATTGGATCTGACACCGTCAGGCAGTCCACGTTTATATCATTGATGTCTGTAAATGTAGTCGCAAAGTTGTAGAATAATTTGGGGTTGACGATTTCATTCTCAAATAGCATCTTGTTTATTGTAATTCAAACGATCTCAGGGAATTACATGTCATTGTACATACGCAGCCGCCCCCGTTATATATGATATATTCCTGATAGCACTGCCAACATAAAAGTTTAGCATTTACTTCAAGCCTGCGCCCACAGGTACACCTATCATATTCATCCAGCATACGTTCACAGTCCTTACATTGTTCCATTTATCTTATCATTCCAGGGCATTGTATTGATCCCATAAATCTTGAATTCTTCGTTCCTTCTCCTTCTCCTTCTCTAATTTTTGTACCAATGCTAGGGCCATTAGTGGTAGGGAGAGACTGATGCCGGCTATGATGGTCATAAACATCACAGTTCCAAAATCTACCTTTAATCGGTTAATACACATTTATTATACTAATATCTTACAACCCTGTTGTAAGATAACCCTGGTTACCCTAAAAATTCCTTTTGCGTCATCTCGCCCCAAATCTGATGAGGCGACTCCAGTCTGGGGCGGGTAAGCCTTTATAGCGCCTTTTCAACAACCACACCGATATTTCGTACGCGCTGTCATACAACTTTCGCTCCTCCACGTAAGCCAGGCAGCACGCATTACTACAAAAGTATCCCTCGTACACATACCCGTCGTCGTCGTCGTCATGTTCGCCCATATGAGCAGCCATGTTTCCCATCACATGAAAAAATCCAGATTCCGTCTTATGTTTTGTACTAACCTGCGGCGGATTGTATCTCATGGGGCACCTGACGCCTATGTTATCGCACAGTTCTACAGAGCACCAGTAACAGAGTACCATTTTATATATCATTCCAACAGGGTCCGTCACCTATATATTGAACCTTTCAGGGACATGCCCTAACATATGGGCCTTCTACCTAAGGGCTTTGATGCACATGTCCTGTGTCTTGAATTGATCTGGTATATGCCTGAGCATCCAGGGATGCTTTTCAACAGCCTTGTTGCACATGTATTGCGTCTTGAATTTATCCGGTATATATGTGAGCACCCAGGGATCTTTTTCAACAGCCCTATTACGCATGTCCTGCGTCTTGAATTGATCCGGCACGTGCCTGATCATCCCAGGTTCTTTTTCAACAGCCTTGTTGCACATGTCTTGCGTCTTGAATTTATCCGGCACATCCTCGAGCGCCAGGGGATACTTTTCAACATATTTGTTACACATACCTTGCGTCTTGATATGATCTGGCACATATTCGAGCATCAGCTCATACTTTTCAGCGGTCCTGTTGCGTATATACTCCGGCATCTTTATTATAGGATTTCAACAGGGTCAGAAGATTACATGATTAATCTTACAACAGGGCTGTAAGATTAACATAGGTTTAACAGGCTGGTCCCCACAACTTTTTAAGATCTGCCTTTTCATCCTCCGGAAAGTACCAATCGATGACCCTATCTGGATGCCAGGCTACCGGACCTAGCTCCTCCTTAATTCCGGCCTTTTCGGCTTTCCTCTGGTGATATTCCCTGCGCCACTTGGGTCCAATTTTTCTATTTTTCAACATGTTCCGGGTGACAAACCAATCCGGCACATACTCGGACATGCTGGGATACTTTTCAACTACCCTGTTACACATGTCCTGCGTCTTGAATTGATCTGGCACGTGCCCCAGCAGCCAGGGCTCCTCCTCAATGGCCTTGTTGCACATGTCTTGTGTTTTGAACCTGCTGGGGATATAGGAGAGAAAAAGGGGCTCCTCCCCAACAGCCTTGTTGGATATGTCCTGTGTCATGAATTGATCCGGTACCCAGATTAGCGCATGGGGATACTTTTCAACTACCCTGTTACACATGTCCTGCGTCTCAAATCTATCCGGTACGTACCTGAACATAAGGGGGTACAATTCAACAGCCTCGTTGCACATTTCCTGCGTCTTGAACCTGTCGGGGACATACCCGAACATGCCGGTATTCATTCTAACAGCTTTGCTGCACATGCCTCGCGTCTTTATATGATCCGGTACGTACTCTAGCATGTAGAGATCCTCCTCAACAAACTCATTACACATATCCTGTGTTTTGAACTTGTCAGGAACATACTCGAACATGTCGGTATTCATTCTAACAGCCTTGCTACACATGTCCTGCGTCTTTAACCGATCCGGCACACGGGCTAGGATGTCGGGATATTCACCGACAGCCTTGATCCATCTTTCCTGGCTTGCAACATCACGTTCCATATATTCAATTAGATTCTGTTTGCGTAGCCTATAATACCCCGTAAGTCCACGGCTTTTAGCGATATCATGTAATTTTTTCACAGTATATGTGTTCATTCTATTATATACATAGTTTTTTGAAAAATGGGTGCTCTGGCATTTGCTCAATTTTTTTTGCCGAGCAAGCTGGGAATTTCCCTCTACCCCACTTGCTCATTTGTTAGGGACTTACCCTTGATATGCATGACTAAGCACCGCATGATGGGGATTTTACTCCACTTGCGCATGATAGCACTGAGCTTGGGATTTTTGCTGATGATCAGCGGTATTTTGTGCAATGGAGCGTGACGAAAAGTTGTGACGTCACAAGTGAAATTCTGTATGATATTTTTTATGAGAGTTTGACCGTGTTTTTGGAAAATCCTGTTTATATTCCATCTCTATACTAGCTAAAGGGGGAACAAAAGTATATTAAAAAAAAGATTCAAATGTATTCACCTTTCAAGCCATCAATGATCAACTTCGTTTCGTGCTGTCTTACACCACGCCTAAAGCCACGGTGACGATCGGTGATAACAGGATCGAATATGTCAGCAAATACGTCATAACATTCTTCGTCACCTGCAACAATACCACAACTAACTTTTTCCGGATTGTCAATTCCTGTTTGGATACACGAATCTAGGTTGGTACCAGAGGTGGTCCTTCGTTGATAGAGTTCTTCATATACATCTTCAGTCAAATAACGCGCCATAAGTGATCTAAAACATATTTATTTATTTATTCACTTTCGCTTAATATTTTTTTGGTCCGAATGTAGTGTACTCAGCATCTGTTACTTGACTCGAGTTGCTTTTGATAATGCAAGGTTCAATGTTCTCTGTTGTAGTTTTAGGGCATATTAAGGGAGGGAAAAAATCAGGCATATTTTTGCTACAGTTAAAAAAGTCAAACATTGTATTGATATACGGTTATGTTATAGGGTTTAGTCAAATGATTGACATTTTCAAGTGCTAATCTCGTCCCCAGAGCTTGTTCAGTTTCTTTACATTTGGACAAAAGCTTACCCAGACTCCGATCAAATATAAAGGTCTAACAATTTCCGGGAACAAAGTACGGTTCAACTAAGTATGATCTTTCTAAGCCATTGTTGAGAAGTATACAGATTGGCTCGGTTTTCCGCAAGACATTTTATACTGAACCTCTGAAAATAAAGACTGGAAGTCTAACAATGGCTTCCGTACAAATGCACAACAGTCACCACTTACTAACAATATCAATAGTGTTTGGTTCGGGCTGTTGCAGTCACACAGCTCCAAAAAGTTGCCGTGTTAGTAAAAACTAAAAATCGCTATTTTTTAACTCGTTTACTTGATTTTTTGATTTTGCTGTAATGATATCAGCTGAGAAGACTTGGGGATGAGGTTGAAGCCTTTTCACTTAGATCATTTTAAACAAGGACATAACTAACCTGTTTCCATCCAAGTTTGGGTAATTTGCTGTTGCAGCATATATTGGATATTCTTGTGACTCTATGAGACCACTAGCAGTTGGCGAACCTAGCATTAACGTCATGTTACTGTAGATATTATCGCTTGAAAAACTCGGCTGTCGAAGCAATTCTGCATTGTATATCGCTTGTGAAGTTAAAGCTTTTTGGCCAAAAGGTAATCTTTTTATCACCAGTGCTCCAAAAACACAACCGACTGCAAATCCCCCGGCACTCCATAGGAGCACTGTTCCCTCCATTTTAAGCGTACATTTACGGCTCCATTTACGGCTCCATGCAACTTTTTCAAGAATGACTGTGTCAAAATATATTTGACGTCAGTTATAACTGCAATAAATTGACGTCAGAAACTCCATTGCGCTCTCTCGCAGAGAGAAAGAATGCGACAGTCTCACTGCATGTTTATTTCTTTAATTCTATACAGAGAGCAGTTATTTTGCTTACTTTGGTATACATTGCAATAATGCAATACACTTTGTTTCCATAATATAAGAACGTCTAACTTCAGCTTTCAACTTTTATCAAATATTGTACCCTGTCCCACCCAAATATAAACAAGCACCCACGCGATACGGGGGAAAAATCATGTGCTTTAAATTTTTCATGCAATTGCATGAAAAATGTTTCCGTGTCCCCGAAGCTTTATTCTGTAATGTTCTAAAAAATAGGGAAATATTATTGGTGATAATAAATATTTGAGGATTAAAATAAATAGATGGCGTTAACCCTATTCGGTCCGGGGGGGGGCGGATTCCGCCCCCCCTGACGGTTTTTTATAAATAACTCCTTATTGCTATGTTATATGGCTATGAAACTTATTGACTTTCAATATTTATCTATTAGACACCTGCATGCCAAATTTTTAGGTCCCATACCTTTCAGAGGCTTTGATATTGGCCATTACTCGAAACTACCCCTAAAAATCTCTATGAAATCCTTATAATGGGTAAAATTTAATAACTCCTGTTAGGATTATCCTTAGAACTTGAAACTTGCAACACAACTTTGTTTTATTGAGAAGAATCATTTTGCATAATTTGGACACGTGATTAATCCGATTTCCCGATTTTGTCGGATTTTACCCGAAAATCGGAAAAAACCGGATTTTCGGGCAACTTTTGGCAATTTTTTATGCGATACACGTAAAAACCGGAAAATATGTTAAATAACTTTTATTTAGCTTTCAGAAACTTCAAACAGAATGCAAAAATTCGATCTGGAACAAAAGTAATTAAATTTTAAGCAGATAGTGTCATTTTTAACAAATTTGAAGCTTCTGATGACGTCACAGAAAATGTGCTGACGCAAGCAAAAATTTATTGCTGCCATTTTGTTCCTTTTATGACGTACTATAAGTGTGCCAAGTTTGATTCAATTTGCACAACCCTATGAAAAGTTATTGAGGGGGGGCGGATTCCGCCCCCCCCCGGTCATAATATGTTCGAAAAACCCCGGACCGAATAGGGTTAAAGTTAACTTTTTGCAAAAACGTACACCTATGCTAGTATATAAAGGGAAAACGAGCTAAAAATTAGTCTTTTCTTAGTAAAACTGCTCCCCATTATTGTATTATTGAAGGTTTATCATTTCTTGAACATATGTTATTATATGTAGGCGACGCTTCAGGAGATTTCAATATTGGGCAAAATAAAACGATGTTGGACATAATACTAATATGAACAATCAAAGTGAAATAATATCTTCAACATCACATTACTTTGTTCTTATAATACATAAGAATTTAAGCTGAATAAGTTCTTAATGCTTTCTTAATTTTTGACAAAATCTCAGCCTCTACGTTCTTAAAAACCAGACGCTTATAAAAAAACGTGTCTTTTAAATTCTGCACCTTAACAGAGACAGCGTAAATATTGACAACTAAACAAAAAGTTAACAGAAAGAAGAAAACCTACTGTTTTTGTCTTTCTTTGCCGATAAAAGAGGACAGAACACAAGATTCGATTGGTTATAAAAACGAAACTTGACAACACGTTGAGAATTGAGTCCAACCTCGTCCCCAGGGAATCTTGTGTCTTTTCTGACATCGGACCGCGATACGAACAAACTCGCCGCACATATTTGTGACGTAAAACGCCGAGCTCGCTTAGCTCAGCATAGTTATATATAAAACTTTGATTCATTAAGACAAATCTCATTAAATATTACACCTAGAAAAACTGTGCATTTGAGGGTCACGTGACGAGGCCTCCTCCTGGTTATAGAAGAGAAAACAGGCGCTGGGAACGAGGTTGAATTGAATCAATACCAGTGGTAAAAATAATCTTTTCTCGCTAATGCGATAATCTAAAAATTTGAGTGTTAATGGTTGTTTTCCACTTTAAGAAAAATTTCCGCGGAACGGACAGGAACAGAGAAGCTTCTGAGCATGCGTACTTCGAATGTTTGCACCATGTGATAGATTTTCCTTTCCGTTTCGTTCCGGGAAAAGTAGAATGGAGTTCACCTTTTTTTGGCGTTCTGTAGAAGATTATTTAACCAATCAGATTATTTTATTTCGCGGGAATTGCGCAAAATATGATTGAAACGTGCGCAATAATATAAAGTGAAAATTACCAACAGAAATTGTTCTGTTCTATTTCTTGCCCGTCTCTTTTCGCGGAAAATTTTCTTGAAGTGGAAAACAGCCTCTCGTTTTAACAAGAGCGTGCATTCTTTAAGATATCGACTACAACAATGAAGCAGTAAGGTTGTAAAGCTGTATTTTAAAATAAAGACGCGGATATACAACAATAAAAATATATAATAACAATCTAATACTATAAATTATCAATTTAACGAAACACCTATCATTATAAGGTCTATATTAAAGAGTTTTAAGCTAAATCCACACTCGCCCCAAAATGACGTATACTTATTTTTATTATGCCGCATAACGCTGCAGCAAACTTGGATCGAATCCAAACTGAAATTAGCTTAAGGGTCGCTAATGATGTCATTAATCTGGTTGCAGTGACAACAGTGATTTTATAACGGAAAGAATGAAATATTTCAACACAAGCCAAGCCTTCTCCATACAAATTTTCATTGCAAATCACATCATGAAAACGTTGCTTGGTATTGCAATAAAAACTATTTTACACTCTATAAATCTTACACACTTTGAAATATAAAAAAACATAAGAAATGAAAACAAAAATCAGTTCAAGTAAAGCATTTCTAAATCTTTCTCGTAAAAGTTTTGGATATTTTTTCGTTTCAACTTGAACGCAGCTGTCACAAGCTCGCTTTCGGGTGTCCATTGCTCTACGCACAACTTCAATTTTGATGGCGTTTCAGATTTGTTCAGCTTGGCTGGAAAGAATAAAATTAGAAATTATTATCTAACCAATAAGAAGACTTATACTTAAAGCTAAATTTCCAAAACTAAACGAAACAGAACAAAAAAAATACTTAAATTTGATTATTATTTTGTTTTATATTTTTTTCGTTCCCTTCTGCAAAATAAATGATTTCAAATTTCAGACTGCATCGGAACTGAAAAGTTCATCAACAAATCTGTTCCATTTCGTTTTTGAGTGGAAATTCACGTAAGTTAGGCGCGAATACACAATCAAATACGGAAAAGTCCCCGGTTCCGTAGGATATCACTTGATTTAGTCTGAACAAACTAGATCTTCCGAAGATAAAATTTAAACTAACAACACATTTCACAAATGTTTTTATGCAACTAATTAACAAAATACCTTCTTTACTGACAGCTGTAACATCTTTCAAAACAGCTTCAACCACCGTCTTATTACTACACAATTCTTCTAAACTTCCATCGACGCCGAGCGAGGTAGCAAGCGTATGCAGTTGAGCTGCCACTGGTACGACCAACACTAATATGTAGCTCTCTTGACTGTCCCCGTAAGCGCAACAGTTCTCTACATATTTCGAGTGCTTCAAAGTAGCTTCAACTTTGCCGAGTGACACGTACTCGCCATGGGCGAGTTTGATCAAATCTTTCTTTCTGTCTAAAAGAAAAGGAATTGTTTACATCATTTACTTTTAGAACGTTAATGTAGGAATAAATTGGCTCCACACCTAAGAGAATTATTAAGTTAGATAAATTTCGTTGAATAAATATTTCATGTTTTGCGGGATTTTGTATGTTTTTGGCAAATGACTTGTTTCCAGGAGATGCTTCCACAAGGAACTAAGAAACCATTTTTTCTTCTTAGTTTGAAGGGTTTACTGTTGCAAATTGAGTCACAAAAACTTTTTTCGGAGGGATTTCTTTTGCGAACAACGGCCAAATTCACAAAAATTAAGGTTGAATTTCCACTCAAAAACGAAATGGAATGGATCAGAACGGACAATTGTGATTTCTGGTATCTCATTGGTTGATAAGATTTTCCGTTCCGATCCGTTCCGATCCACACTGAATTTTCTTGATTTTATCTTGAGTGGAAATTCAGCGTAAGTTTACCCAGTAAAAATAAACCTCCATCAGGTAATTGTAACAAAACAACGTCAGCCTACCGATAATTTTGAGGACACCATCTGACTCCACCTCTCCAATGTCTCCAGTATAAAACCATCGCTGTCCATTGTCGTCCACTTTAAAAGATTCCGCTGTCTTTTCTTCTTGCTTCCAATATCCCAAGGAAACATTTGTTCCACCAATTATAATTTCTCCTCGTGGATTTGGCTTATCATTAACAGTGTAGCCACCTGGAAAATATGTTTTGGCTTTGCAGTCTGCTTGTAATCACAGAGGTAGAGTATCACTCACTGGGATTTTTATAAACGACCATAGGACGTATACGGTGATGTGAATCATTGACGCAAAGTTTAGGAGGAATTTTTTTCGCGATTAAAATATTTCTAAAGTTTACTGATTATAAATATTCTTATTTACTTTCCATGATTTAAAAAATTCATGGCAAGAATATGGCACCGAAATTTTTTCCCAAGAGAGCCCAATAAGTGTAAACTTTCGGACAATCAGACAAAATTACAAAAAAAATATTGTACCTTCCTCCCAGCTTTCCAGTTTGATTTCGGCACTACCTACTGGTCGACCAACTCTTCCTGTGGATTGATCCCAAGCTGAAACGAAAAACAAACAACTCGATTTTATCCAAATCATTAAAAGGCAATAATAAATAGGTGAAAATTTTTTGCGGATTATTGGTACCAAAATTCTTTATGTGAAACATATTTTTGCAGATGAGTATATTTTCCGGAAATTTGTGGAATTATTTTTTGCGGATGCCTACAGCAAATCGAAGTACAAAACAAAACCAAAATTGCGGTTGAAATTGTTGCGGATATAAAAAATTGAAATTTTTGCGGAAGAAATTTTTGCGAATTTAAAACAAATGGACAAAAATAAGTTCCGGAAAAAAGTTCCACAAAAAGTCCTTCTGCAAATAACTTATGGTAAATTTAACTCGATGGCATACCTTCACATAGGGTGCCACCAGCACATGTTTCTGTTAAACCATATCCCTGTCCAACAGGACAACAAAAACACACATTCATGAACTCTTCTGTTTCTTTTGACAACGGAGCACCACCACTCAACATAAAACTTAGACAACCACCTAATATACCACGAACCTTGTTGAACAGCACACTAAAAAATCGAGATTAACTTCTTCATATAAAGCTCTCTGAATAAGTTAGTTTAATAGCAGGACGCAACTAAAATCGTGTTTAAACCCTTCCCATACTCTCTAGAAATACATTACCAAAACAGATTTAAAGTCAGAGAGAAAAACAATGTTGCACTTGATTCATTTCTTTTTCTTTTTAGTTCTCAACATTCGGGTAGATTAGAATTATACTGCGTTAAGGTTGGCAATATTTTTAATCATCATAACCGCATGCAGAAACTGAGTCTTTTATTAATTTGCAATTTGTTTGTCGGTATGCGTTGAGCAAATTTATGTAGGTTAAGAGTCATAAAGCGTTTCTTTTTCTTTTTTTCCTTATTATTATGTTGAGTTCCCTTTAACCTCAGAAACGCCTGTTCACAATAAGGATTTGCATTTGGTTACAATAGGGGTTTCTCTTTAATTTCAGCTAGAAATTTTCTAGAATTTTTCTTTCAGATATCTTTTTCTTATTTCGCAAAAAGAACTTATCGCGAATCAATTGTTAACAAATTTTTCGGAGGAATTGGTTTTCGCATGTTAAAGAGGAGAATGACTAATGATGCGAATACTGGCAGAAAGCGAGACACACTGGAAGTAAAACGTACATACATTGGAAAAATATTTCAAATTTTGTTATTACCTTTCGCGCAAATTATCTATGATCTTTTTATTATATGCGTACAATATTAAATTTTCATGAAACTGGCAATTTAACTTTTTTATCCACGAGATTGAATTTTTGCAAGTCATGTTGACGAATCGCGAAAATTTCACCCCTTAAAGTAATATGTGGTAGGGACCACTGCAGGTAAAAACTGATGTTAATCATTTTCAAACTTCTCACAGACTCATCAAAAGAAGAATCCATATACCGATTTAGCAAAGGTGTATCATATCCTTGCTGTATTTGCTTTAACTTGTAATCATAGGCAAACTTGAAAAACAACTGAGCAGCTCTTGGTCCACTGTTGACTTTATCGATAACAGCCTTCCTCATTCTGTCCATGATCATCTAGAAGAAATATGTAATACTCAGCAGTGATGCACAAAGCAGGATAGTTTGGATCTATCTTATGTTGATTGCACTGGCAAAATGTTTTGAATATGAATCATACTCACAGGCACAGCACACATTAATGTTGGTTTTAAAATCGACGCATCACCTTCTGATCCTTTTTTAATCTTTGACGACTAAAAAAATAAAAATAAAAACATTTCTATATATGTTTTTTTAATAAACCAACTTGACTTTTGAACTGGTACTTGATTGACGTCAAATTCTTACATAATTCCCTTGCAACCTTGGAGGAAGAAAAACAGTTTTTCTCCCTCCAAGATACAACAAAAATGATGATTTAGTTTGGAGTAGAAAAAGGAAACGCAGTCTGTCATGAGAATGGGTATAAACAATCATCTTTGGGAAAACAGAACCTTTAAGCTCCCTTTGCTTTTAAAAGCATAGGCTCAAACATTGCTTTATTATTATTAAACTAGTTGATAAAGCCCGTGGAAAAATCCACTTAGGCAAAAGATCAATGGAAAAATAGGTTGTTTTAGATTTTTTTGCTGACGGCAACAGTACAGATACAAAAAACATTTGGTAAAAATTAGTTCATTCCTTGCCTGTAATAAGTAGAGGTTGGAACGCTAGTCAAAATAATGTATAGAATCGTGTGCTTTTGGCGAATGCCTAAGAAGATATAGGGGTTTAAACATTTTGCTGACGTCAGCATTGGCCCGTCAAAACCAAATTTTTAGAAATTTGTATACCCGTTGCCTTCATTGTATAGATCTTGAAACGCTGATCAAGAAAATGTATAGGATCATGTACTTTTGACAAACGGTTGCAGAGATATTAGGGTTTGAAGGTTTTTTGATGATGTCATCAACCCGTCCATTCCGAAACGGATTTGGGGACCCAGGTTTGGGAACATTACCCAAATTGGTCCTAGGTGGTCCTTAGTTACCTACGCGGTGAAAAATCATTGACGTCACCACCTCGTTTCCAAGTTATTTGGACTCAAAGTTTTAGGTGCACTGTAATGGCTTCATTAATTTAATATAGGATATTGACGTTAAAGTAGTGTTATTGACGTCGCGCCGTAACGTCAGAAAATTTAACATATTAGACATGCTTTTTTCGGCTACATCAAAGGAAAATAAGCATATCAACTTTGCCTGTTACAGACACACAGACACACTTAGCGTATTATTATAGAGATTATTGCTTATTTCCAATATTACTAAAAGTTTTAAGTTGCAAAGAAAAGCGTATATACTTTAAATTTACTTCCTATGCTCAAGGATGGAGATATATAATACTAGGGAATGCCATCTACTGGGTAAAGTCTAACATTTACTAAATTTTATATCCATTTTATTTGTCATTTAATTAAAAAATATAATGACATGAATGATAAGGGTGGTTTACCTGATCAGATAAGGTTAAAGCACTAGAATATCCAATTGGTGTTGCAAAACTTAAACAAGCACACTCTATAAAGAAAGACAACAACATGATAATATTATTGAATCCAACTGTTAGTTAAGGCCATTTAGCTGTATAGCCCGCTTGAAACTATCTGAAACCCAAATCATTTAAAGAAATTGCTTTCTTATCACTCTAAAATATAAACCCAAACAAACAGCTATTAAACGCCAAAAACATTGCAATTTTTCTCATTCAACAAAAATTCTCCAATATCAATTATATTTAACGCTTTTTGTTGCTTGTTTAAAAGATTTTATGAAACCATCTAAAGGTTTAAATCATTAAAGGGAACCAGTGAATCATTATATACGTACCACAAATGAGTTCCATTATGTGTGCGAGCGGCAAATATGCGATGTATCTTTGTGATGGCCTGAATATCAAAATTCAAAATCATTAAATATTTAAGCTATAAAAATTGTAATAAAGTATTTTTTATTACAGAAAACAAACAAACAAATTCTTACCCTAGGGGAACGCCACTTATCATCCCACATAGAGCACTGGTTATATTTAAATGAGAAATGATCACACCTAAAAAGAAATAAGTAAATTTGCAATTAACTGGGGAAAGTATGCAGTGATGTGTATCCTATGTTTTATTTTTTTATGTCAATTATCGTAGATTGTTTTTATAGACATTCTGAACCATTGATTAATGCAGTAAAATAAACTAACTTGTTTGTTATGTATAATCAGTTTAAATCGACACTTGAGTCATTCATTTTTTTGGGGGGATAGTTTAGTGTTAGTGCAAAAGCTTTATTAGCCAAATGAAAATAGATTTAAAGCTGTTTGTACTATGCCAAAAATACTGCATTCCTAAGTGTTTATTTTTAAACAAAAAGTATCCAATTCGAGTTATTAACCTTATTAGCCTGTCTTTTCAGGAAATATAGACATTTCTCATTTCAATATACGACACTGCGTTCAGTCTACACATTATTTATAACCTTAGCCTACATGTTCTGTATAAACCAGCTAAAGAGTTAATAAGCAAGTAGTACGACACTGTTGCCAGTTAAAACAAACCTTTTGGCACACCAGTAGACCCACTTGTGTACATTACAACAGCAATATCATCAGGTTTTGGACTTTCTACAGGTACTTCGACTAAAACAATCAATGTAATGATTTTTTCATTAACAATTATCTCACAAATAGCTAGGGTTTAATCTGTATTATTTTGTAGCCTAGGTAGTTTATTCAAACTTAAAGTATACTAAAATTAAAAAAAAAAACAGCTAAAAGTTAAAGAACCTTAGAATAAATATTCTATTTTTTTTCATTTTTGTTATGCATTCCTCATCCCAGGTTTATTTCAATGTGAATAAAAATTAAAAAGGCATTTCCATGTATTTTTTGTCATCAGAAACAAAAATTTAACTTGAGGAAAACTACAAAAGGAGAAGTAAATTGCACAGAGATTAATATATTTTGTTTTTGTATTTTTATTAAAAGTATTGTAAATAAACCAAAATAAAACTTACTGTTCTTTAACTTAGATCCTAAATCAATGACTTGTTGTAAGGAGTAAATTTTTATATGTTCAGGAAATTCATTTATCAGTGACTTCTTTGCATCTCCAAAGAAAACTATTGTTTTAATAAAATGCAGTTGCGATGACAATTTTTTTAGCTTTGGTAGTAGAACTGCATCAGTCATAATAAATTTAGATTCTGCTTCATTAAAGCCATGGACAAGAGCTTCATCGCCAAGTGTTGCATATATTGTAACAACTAAAACAAAACTAAAAGATCAATAAAACTGAATATATATTTTGAGACACCTCATAAATTTAAACAAACAATGATTCACAAAAAAACGGTTCAAAAGAGATCTTTTACTTTAAGATAATCTATAGACAGAAATATATGTAACTGTAAAATGTAGAATTAATAACTTGCAAAAATGCATCCATGCAGAGAAAAGAATCTGTGCAGAAAAACTTGATTTTCTTCAAAAACATGTGTATCAAAAAGACTACTATATTTACAATATCCAGAAAATGTCAAATGTGAGCTCAAATAATCATACTAACTAATGCATGAATTATTCAAAAAATGGTGAAGAAAGTGAACTAACAAAAAGGCTTACCAGGAAAGTTTCTCATAAAACATGCTTGTGCACTTAACATCCATTCTGCTTTTGTTTCTGCAAATATTACAACAAATTCTCCTGTTTCAACACCAAGAGCTTTGATCCCACTACTTATTTGACGGACATGATCGTACGCTTCATTGTAAGACAACCACTTGTATTCACCCAAGATAACTTTCTTAAAAATACGTCCATTTGGCTGAACTTCGTCTTCTTCTGATAACAACTCTCTAGTTCCCATACAGCCTCTATCACCATGCTGTTCAACAGAATGACTGAAAACAAATTGATCTAACTGTTGATTATTAGGTTAATGCATGTAGTTGTGTGTGTTCACCCACCGTAAGCAATTGAGAACACCTTTTCATTTGGGCCAGGATGTTTTGGGTCACCTGCCACTCTAACTTTCAAAATAAAACAAATTGAATATTCTCTGTTAACTGTTCCTATTTCATAAAATCTTTGCTGTTTCTAACTTAAGCCAGTATCGCTGCAGCACAACATATAACCTAGCTACAAACAATTTGGCACTGCCGTTAGTGGAGTTTTACTTATGGAATATGGACATGGACATAACAGTTAGGCAAATCTACAAATTTCGATGGTGACCTAATAATGGCACAGAAACAGCAGGAGGATAAACAGTCAGGGACAACCGCAAATTAGACTATCATGCCAAATTAGGATGGTAGCTTAGTTAGGAGATTTTCCATTGACTAGTTAGCAGATCATCTCCTATTTAGGAGATTTATTTTCTTCTTTTACGATTATCTCGACAACCACGTCTGGTCGCGCCATCCTTTCTCGAAGTTTGGTTGCTCATTAGATCATTTTCGTTCGAAAATAAATAAATTATAGTTTCCTTTGCGGGACTAAAAATTATATGTCAGAAGTCTTTGGATCGGCTAATTAGACGAGAAATAGTCTATTTAGGCTATACCATGTTGAAAATATGCGCGCGGAAAATTTAGCCCTTTTCCAGAAGCAACCGTGACTGTAAAACAAAGGAGCCGTAACACAGCGCATGCGTTCTTAATCCAAACAAACTAAACGCTATATCTTCTGACAGCGCAAATAATATAGAAAAATATATTTGGGCCATCAAAAGGAGGTTCTCTAGAATGTTTTTAGCTAATAAAATCAAGAGGGTGCCGATAAGCCGCAAACGCCCACATATATAAGGGCGAGTTCGGGTGACTTTTTGAATTAAATTGGCGGTTGTCGTCCGAAACCGCGTTCACTTTCCAGAACTCGCACAAACTCGCCCGGAACATTCCCGAAATGCTATTCCTTGTAACATACCATGCGGACGATAGTTGGAAGAAGGCGCTTGAAGAGAAAGGAGTTAATAAAGTTTATATATAAGTTATTTATCAAGTAAATCTTATTATAAACTATCAAAAACAGTTCTTTTAAGAACTTCGCTACCACATAGTAAGGGACCGTCGACAAACAGTTTTCGTCTCCGTTAACGGCAAGTTTGCCGTTAAATAGAATTTTGCCCCCCCTCTGCGCTTTACGGAACAATCTTTGTGGAGACTTATACGAACACGATATACATTTTTTTAACAACCAATTCTAGATTATGGCGGATTTTTACTGTGGAAACATTTTCTAATTTGTTGAATTTTTTTCATTTTCCCTAAAAGAAATAAAAAAAGTGAGAAAGTGAAATTCCTGTCCATTTTTATATTTTTAACGGACGATGCATTACCCCCTCCCCCCCTAACGGCCAATTTGCCGTTAACGGAGACGAAAACTGTTTGTCGACGGCCCCTAAGTTTATTTTAATTTTTATAGTTTTTTGAATCATTAGTGTCTGTTTTTCTTTTTTTTTTCGGGCATTGTTCGGGTCTATGTGGGGTTTTTCGGGCAAATACTTGATTTTTTTCAAAACGCCGAACTCGCCCGAAAAAGGCCTGCACTTTTTACGGCGTATGCGGCTTATCGCCACCCTCGTATAAAATCGTTGGGAAGCAACACAGAAGAGCGATAGGCAGCAAAAACCATGTTCATAGCCTAATTAGGAGAGATAAATCGCCCAAATTGGCTATCATAGACTAATTAGACTATCATAGCCTAATTTGCGGTTATCCCTGACTGATATAAATTACTAACCGAAACAAAACATCTAGTGTTTTCACTTTACCAAATCCAGATATTAATTTACCGAAATGATTTAAATTACGATATGGACCAGCAGGTGAAGAGGATATAGACTTTGCTTGAATTTTCCAAGTCGAGGATTTTTAAAATTTCCACTCAAATAGAACCATGGATAAAACGTAAACACATTCCAAAACCACCCAATAATATGGCACGTGTATAGTGCTAGAGTTTCTATTGAAGTGAACTTCTTCTCCACCATTGTTGCTTATTTAAAGCAGAGAACAACTTTTATAAATTATAATTCCGAGCAGTATTATTATCTCATCAATGAATGTCAATGC
>JASGCC010004483.1:0-19740 GCA_030067915.1 Hydractinia echinata | reverse complement strand
ATACATGTTGGTACGAAATATGTGACGCAACCGTTGTAACTCAAACGGACTGATACCGTTATAAAGTCTTTGAAATGTAGTTTTTGAAACTGTCTCTATTTCTTCAGCGCGCGCTAACGGCTTGGATTGGTCCCACTGTAAACAAATAACTTATCAAACCAAATATTTAAATAAAGAGCTAACAGAGCGTCCAGTGTAACTGCGGAGTTCCAGCAGTCATAGAAAAGTGAAAAGAATGTTAATTCTTGGGGTCCATTTGTCTGATTAATCACATTTATAAGGTCAAAGTGCAAAATCAGTTCAATTAGATCCCACGGTCAATCGTTTCACTTTTAAAAGCGATGCAACCTAGTAATATCGGAAAAATATCGCTAAATACATGTTGGTACGAATATGTGACGCAAACGTTGTAACTCAAACGGACTGATACCGTTAGAAAGTCAATAAAATGTAGTTTTTGAAATTGTCTTTATTTCTTCAGCGCGCGCTAACGGCTTCGATTGGTCCCACTGTAAAAAATGACTTATTGGTCTAAGTATTTAATTAAAGAGCTAACAGAGCGTCCAGTGTAACTGCCGAGTTCCAGCAGTCGTACCAAAGTGAGAAGAATGTTAATTCTTGGAGTCCATTTTTCTCATTTATCACATTTATAACGTCAAAGTCCAAAATCAGTTCAATTAGGTTCCACGGTCAATCGTTTTACTTTTAAAAGCGATGCAACCTAGTAATATCGGAAAAATATCGCTAAATATATGTTGGTACGAATATGTGACGCAAACGTTGTAACTCAAACGGACTGATACGTTAGAAAGTCAATAAAATGTATTTTTGAATTGTCTCTATTTCTTCAGCGCGCGCTAACGGCTTGGATTGGTCCCACTGTAAAAAATGATTATTTCTAAAATATTTAAATAAAGAGCTAACAGAGCGTTTCCAGTGTAACTGCGGAGTTCCAGCAATCATACCAAAGTGAGAAGAATGTTAATTCTTGGAGTACATTTGTCTCATTTATCACATTTATAAGGTCAAAGGCCAAAATCAGTTCAATTAGATCCCACGGTCAATCGTTTCAATTTTAAAAGCGATGCAACCTAGTAATATCGGAAAAATATCGCTCAATACATGTTGGTACGAATATGTGACGCAAACGTTGTAACTCAAACGGACTGATACCGTTAGAAAGTCAATAAAATGTAGTTTTTGGAATTGTCTCTATTTCTTCAGCGCGCGCTAACGGCTTGGATTGGTCCCACTGTAAAAAATGAATTATTGGTCTAAATATTTAAATAAAGAGCTAACAGAGCGTCCAGTGTAACTGCGGAGTTCCAACATTCATGCCAAAGTAAGAAGAATATAATTCTTGGAGTCCAATTGTCTCATTTATCACATTTATAAGGTCAAAGTCCAAAATCAGTTCAATTAGGTCCCACGGTCAATAGTTTCACTTTTAAAAGCGATGCAACCTAGTAATATCGGAAAAATATCGCTAAATACATGTTGGTACGAATATGTGACGCAACCGTTGTAACTCAAACGGACTGATACCGTTAGAAAGTCAATGAAATGTAGTTTTTGAAACTGTCTCTATTTCTTCAGCGCGCGCTAACGGCTTGGATTGGTCCCACTGTAAAAAATGACTTATCAAACCAAATATTTAAATAAAGAGCTAACAGAGCGTCCAGTGTAACTGCGGAGTTCCAGCAGTCATGAAAAGTGAAAAGAATGTTAATTCTTGGGGTCCATTTGTCTCATTATCACATTTATAAGGTCAAAGTCCAAAATCAGTTCAATTAGATCCCACGGTCAATCGTTTCACTTTTAAAAGCGATGCAACCTAGTAATATCGGAAAAAATATCGCTAAATACATGTTGGTACGAATATGTGACGCAAACGTTGTAACTCAAACGGACTGATACCGTTAGAAAGTCAATAAAATGTAGTTTTTGAAATTGTCTTATTTCTTCAGCGCGCGCTAACGGCTTGGATTGGTCCCACTGTAAAAAATGACTTATTGGTCTAATATTTATTAAAGAGCTAACAGAGCGTCCAGTGTAACTGCGAGTTCCAGCAGTCGTACAAAGTGAGAAGAATGTTAATTCTTGGAGTCCATTTTCTCATTTATCACATTTATAAGGTCAAAGTCCAAAATCAGTTCAATTAGGTTCCACGGTCAATCGTTTCACTTTTAAAAGCGATGCAACCTAGTAATATCGGAAAAATATCGCTAAATACATGTTGGTACGAATATGTGACGCAAACGTTGTAACTCAAACGGACTGATACAGTTAGAAAGTCAATAAAATGTACTTTTTGGAATTGTCTCTATTTCTTCAGCGCGCGCTAACGGTTTGGATTGGTCCCACTGTAAAAAATGATTTATTGGTCTAAATATTTAAATAAAGAGCTAACAGAGCGGTTTTAGTGTAACTGCGGAGTTCCAGCAATCATACCAAAGTGAGAAGAATGTTAATTCTTGGAGTACATTTGTCTCATTTATCACATTTATAAGGTCAAAGGCCAAAATCAGTTCAATTAGATCCCACGGTCAATCGTTTCACTTTTAAAAGCGATGCAACCTAGTAATATCGGAAAAATATCGCTAAATACATGTTGGTACGAATATGTGACGCAAACGTTGTAACTCAAACGGACTGATACCGTTAGAAAGTCAATAAAATGTAGTTTTTGGAATTGTCTCTATTTCTTCAGCGCGCTAACGGCTTGGATTGGTCCCACTGTAAAAAATGACTTATTGGTCTAAATATTTAATAAAGAGCTAACAGAGCGTCCAGTGTAACTGCGGAGTTCCAGCAGTCATACCAAAGTGAGAAGAATGTTAATTCTTGGAGTATTGTCTCATTTATCACATTTATAAGGTCAAAGTCCAAAATCAGTTCAATTAGGTCCACGGTCAATCGTTTCACTTTTAAAAGCGATGCAACCTAGTAATATCGGAAAAATATCGCTAAATACATGTTGGTACGAATATGTGACGCAACGTTGTAACTCAAACGGACTGATACCGTTAGAAAGTCAATGAAATGTAGTTTTTGAAACTGCTCTATTTCTTCAGCGCGCGCTAACGGCTTGGATTGGTCCCACTGTAAAAAATGATTTATCTAAATATTTAAATAAAGAGCTAACAGAGCGTCCAGTGTAACTGCGGAGTTCCAGCAGTCATGCCAAAGTAAGAAGAATGTTAATTCTTGGAGTCCATTGTCTCATTTATCACATTTATAAGGTCAAAGTGCAAAATCAGTTCAAGTAGGTCCTACGGTCAATCGTTTCATTTTTAAAAGCGATGCAACCTAGTAATATCGGAAAAATATCGCTAAATACATGTTGGTACGAATATGTGACGCAAACGTTGTAACTCAAACGGACTGATACCGTTAGAAAGTCAATAAAATGTAGTTTTTGAAACTGTCTCTATTTCTTCAGCGCGCGCTAACGGCTTGGATTGGTCCCACTGTAAAAAATGACTTATCGAACTAAATATTTAAATAAAGAGCTAACAGAGCGTCCAGTGTAACTGCGGAGTTCCAGCATCATACCAAAGTGAGAAGAATGTTAATTCTTGGAGTCCATTTGTCTCATTTATCACATTTATAAGGTCAAAGACCAAAATCAGTTCAATTAGATCCCACGGTCAATCGTTTCACTTTTAAAAGCGATGCAACCTAGTAATATCGGAAAAATATCGCTAAATACATGTTGGTACGAATATGTGACGCAAACGTTGTAACTCAAACGGACTGATACCGTTAGAAAGTCAATAAAATGTACTTTTTGAAACTGTCTCTATTTCTTCAGCGCGCGCTAACGGCTTGGATTGGTCCCACTGTAAAAAATGACTTATCGAACTAAATATTTAAATAAAGAGCTAACAGAGCGTCCAGTGTAACTGCGGAGTTCCAACATTCATGCCAAAGTGAGAAGAATGTTAATTCTTGGAGTCCAATTGTCTCATTTATCACATTTATAAGGTCAAAGTCCAAAATCAGTTCAATTAGGTCCCACGGTCAATCGTTTCACTTTTAAAAGCGATGCAACCTAGTAATATCGGAAAAATATCGCTAAATACATGTTGGTACGAATATGTGACGCAACGTTGTAACTCAAACGGAAATAAAATGTAGTTTTGAAATTGTCTCTATTTCTTCAGCGCGCGCTAACGGCTTGGATTGGTCCCACTGTAAAAAATGATTATTGGTCTAAATATTTAAATAAAGAGCTAACAGAGAGTTCCAGTGTAACTGCGGAGTTCCAACATTCATGCCAAAGTAAGAAGAATGTTAATTCTTGGAGTCCAATTGTCTCATTTATCACATTTATAAGGTCAAAGTCCAAAATCAGTTCAATTAGGTCCCACGTCAATCGTTTCACTTTTAAAAGCGATGCAACCTAGTAATATCGGAAAAATATCGCTAAATATGTTGGTACGAATATGTGACGCAACGTTGTAACTCAAACGGACTGATACGTTAGAAAGTCAATAAAATGTAGTTTTTGAAATTGTCTCTATTTCTTCAGCGCGCGCTAACGGCTTGGATTGGTCCCACTGTAAAAAATGACTTATTGGTCTAAATATTTAAATAAAGAGCTAACAGAGCGTCCAGTGTAACTGCGGAGTTCCAGCATCATACCAAAGTGAGAAGAATGTTAATTCTTGGAGTCCATTTGTCTCATTATCACATTTATAAGGTCAAAGTCCAAAATCAGTTCAATTAGATCCCACGGTCAATCGTTTCACTTTTAAAAGCGATGCAACCTAGTAATATCGGAAAAATATCGCTAAATACATGTTGGTACGAATATGTGACGCAAACGTTGTAACTCAAACGGACTGATACCGTTAGAAAGTCAATAAAATGTAGTTTTTGAAACTGTCTCTATTTCTTCAGCGCGCGCTAACGGCTTCGATTGGTCCCACTGTAAAAAATGACTTATTGGTCTAAGTATTTAATTAAAGAGCTAACAGAGCGTCCAGTGTAACTGCCGAGTTCCAGCAGTCGTACCAAAGTGAGAAGAATGTTAATTCTTGGAGTCCATTTTTTCTCATTTATCACATTTATAACGTCAAAGTCCAAAATCAGTTCAATTAGGTTCCACGGTCAATCGTTTTACTTTTAAAAGCGATGCAACCTAGTAATATCGGAAAAATATCGCTAAATATATGTTGGTACGAATATGTGACGCAAACGTTGTAACTCAAACGGACTGATACCGTTAGAAAGTCAATAAAATGTAGTTTTTGAAACTGTCTCTATTTCTTCAGCACGCCCTAACGGCTTGGATTGGTCCCACTGTAAAAAATGACTTATCGAACTAAATATTTAAATAAAGAGCTAACAGAGCGTCCAGTGTAACTGCGGAGTTCCAGCAATCATACCAAAGTGAGAAGAATGTTAATTCTTGGAGTACATTTGTCTCATTTATCACATTTATAAGGTCAAAGTCCAATATCAGTTCAATTAGATCCCACGGTCAGTCGTTTCACTTTTAAAAGCGATGCAACCTAGTAATATCGGAAAAATATCGCTATATACATGTTCGTACGAATATGTGACGCAACCGTTGTAACTCAAACGGACTGATACCGTTAGAAAGTCTTTGAAATGTAGTTTTTGAAACTGTCTCTATTTCTTCAGTGCGCGGTAACGGCTTGGATTGGTCCCACTGTAAACAAATAACTTATCGAACTAAATATTTAAATAAAGAGCTAACAGAGCGTCCAGTGTAACTGCGGAGTTCCAGCAGTCATAGAAAAGTGAAAAGAATGTTAATTCTTGGGGTCCATTTGTCTGATTAATCACATTTATAAGGTCAAAGTGCAAAATCAGTTCAATTAGATCCCACGGTCAATCGTTTCACTTTTAAAAGCGATGCAACCTAGTGAAAATTACTTATTTATCTAAATTTTTAAATAAAGCGCTACCACAGCACCCAGAGAAATGACTGAGTTCCAACAATCATGTCAAATTAAGAAGAATGTTATTTCTTGCAGTACAATTGTCTCATTTATCACATTTATAAGGTCAAAGTCCAAAATCAGTTCAATTAGGTCCCACGATCAAGGTGTATATACTACAGAAAGGTGTATAAGAAGATTTGTTCTCGTATATACTTATTGAAGAAATTACGACATCAGATTTCTCCTGTAGTAGCTAATTCCATATATAACGCGTTGATCAAACCAATATATCACTACTGTTATCCTGTATATTGTAACCAAAGTAATTCTTGGAAAATGAAATTTTAAGGACTTCATAATCGTGCTAACACTATCATTCGTAATACTGGAGAACATTGGATTGGTCCCACTGTAAAAAATGACTTATCGAACTAAATATTTAAATAAAGAGCTAACAGAGCGTCCAGTGTAACTGCGGAGTTCCAACATTCATGCCAAAGTAAGAAGAATATTAATTCTTGGAGTTCAATGTTCTCATTTATCACATTTATAAGGTCAAAGTCCAAAATCAGGTCAATTAGGTCCCACGGTCAATAGTTTCACTTTTAAAAGCTATGCAACGTAGTAATATCGGAAAAATATCGCTAAATACATGTTGGTACGAATATGTGACGCAACCGTTGTAACTCAAACGGAAATAAAATGTAGTTTTCGGAATTGTCTCTATTTCTTCAGCGCGCGCTAGAGTCTTGGATTGGTCCACTGTAAAAAATTAATTATTGGTCTAAATATTTTAAATAAAGAGCTAACAGAGAGTTCAGTGTAACTGCGTAGTTCTAACATTCATGCCAAAGTAAGAAGAATGTTAATTTCTTGCAGTTCAATTGTCTCATTCATCACATTTATAAGGTCAAAGTCCAAATCAGTTCAATTAGGTCCCCACGATCAATAGTTTCACTTTTAAAAGCGATGCGACCTAGTAATATCGGAAAAATATCGCTATATACATGTTCGTACGAATATGTGACGCAACCGTTGTAACTCAAACGGACTGATACCGTTAGAAAGTCTTTGAAATGTAGTTTTTGAAACTGTCTCTATTTCTTCAGCGCGCCCTAACGGCTTGGATTGGTCCCACTGTAAAAAATGACTTATCGAACTAAATATTTAAATAAAGAGCTAACAGAGCGTACAGTGTAACTGCGGAGTTCCAACATTCATGCCAAAGTAAGACGAATATTAATTCTTGGAGTTCAATGGTCTCATTTATCACATTTATAAGGTCAAAGTCCAAAATCAGGTCAATTAGGTCCTACGGTCAATAGTTTTACTTTTAAAAGCTATGCAACGTAGTAATATCGGAAAAATATCGCTAAATACATGTTGGTACGAATATGTGACGCAACCGTTGTAACTCAAACGGAAATGAATTGTAGTTTTCGGAATTGTCTCTATTTCTTCAGCGCACGCTAAAGTCTTGGATTGGTCCCACTGTAAAAAATGAATTATTGGTCTAAATATTTAAATAAAGAGCTAACAGAGAGTCCAGTGTAACTGCGTAGTTCCAACATTCATGCCAAAGTAAGAAGAATGTTAATTCTTGGAGTTCAATTGTCTCATTTATCACATTTATAAGGTAAAAGTCCAAAATCAGTTCAATTAGGTCCCACGATCAATAGTTTCACTTTTAAAAGCGATGCGACCTAGTAATATCGTAAAAATATTGCTATATACATGTTGGTACGAATATGTGACGCAACCGTTGTAACTCAAACGGACTGATACCGTTAGAAAGTCTTTGAAATGTAGTTTTTGAAACTGTCTCTATTTCTTCAGTGCGCGCTAACGGCTTGGATTGGTCCCACTGTAAACAAATAACTTATGGAACTAAATATTTAAATAAAGAGCTAACAGAGCGTCCAGTGTAACTGCGGAGTTCCAGCAGTCATAGAAAAGTGAAAAGAATGTTAATTCTTGGGGTCCATTTGTCTGATTAATCACATTTATAAGGTCAAAGTGCAAAATCAGTTCAATTAGATCCCACGGTCAATCGTTTCACTTTTAAAAGCGATGCAACCTAGTGAAAATTACTTATTTATCTAAATTTTTAAATAAAGCGCTACCACAGCACCCAGAGAAATGACTGAGTTCCAGCAATCATGTCAAATTAAGAAGAATGTTATTTCTTGCAGTACAATTGTCTCATTTATCACATTTATAAGGTCAAAGTCCAAAATCAGTCCCATCAGGTCCCACGGTCAATAGTTTCACTTTTAAAAGCGATGCAACCTAGTAATATCGGAAAAATATCGCTAAATACATGTTAGTACGAATATGTGACGCAACCGTTGTAACTCAAACGGACTGATACCGTTAGAAAATCAATGAAATGTAGTTTTGGAAACTGTCTCTATTTCTTCAGCGCGCCCTAACGGCTTGGATTGGTCCCACTGTAAAAAATGATTTATCGAACTAAATATTTAAATAAAGAGCTAACAGAGCGTCCAGTGTAACTGCGGAGTTCCAACACTCATGCCAAAGTAAGAAGAATGTTAATTCTTGGAGTCCATTTTTCTCATTTATCACATTTATAACGTCAAAGTCCAAAATCAGTTCAATTAGGTTCCACGGTCAATCGTTTTACTTTTAAAAGCGATGCAACCTAGTAATATCGGAAAAATATCGCTAAATATATGTTGGTACGAATATGTGACGCAAACGCTGTAACTCAAACGGACTGATACAGTTAGAAAGTCAATAAAATGTACTTTTTGGAATTGTCTCTATTTCTTCAGCGCGCGCTAACGGTTTGGATTGGTCCCACTGTAAAAAATGATTTATTAGTCTAAGTATTTAAATAAAGAGCTAACAGAGCGTTTAGTGTAACTGCGGAGCTCCAGCAATCATACCAAAGTGAGAAGAATGTTAATTCTTGGAGTACATTTGTCTCATTTATCACATTTATAAATTCAAAGTGCAAAATCAGTTCAATTAGATCCCACGGTCAATCGTTTCAATTTTAAAAGCGATGCAACCTAGTAATATCGGAAAAATATCGCTCAATACATGTTGGTACGAATAGGTGACGCAACCGTTGTAACTCAAACGGACTGATACCGTTAGAAAATCAATGAAATGTAGTTTTGGAAACTGTCTCTATTTCTTCAGCGCGCCCTAACGGCTTGGATTGGTCCCACTGTAAAAAATGATTTATCGAACTAAATATTTAAATAAAGAGCTAACAGAGCGTCCAGTGTAACTGCGGAGTTCCAACACTCATGCCAAAGTAAGAAGAATGTTAATTCTTGGAGTCCATTTTTCTCATTTATCACATTTATAACGTCAAAGTCCAAAATCAGTTCAATTAGGTTCCACGGTCAATCGTTTTACTTTTAAAAGCGATGCAACCTAGTAATATCGGAAAAATATCGCTAAATATATGTTGGTACGAATATGTGACGCAAACGCTGTAACTCAAACGGACTGATACAGTTAGAAAGTCAATAAAATGTACTTTTTGGAATTGTCTCTATTTCTTCAGCGCGCGCTAACGGTTTGGATTGGTCCCACTGTAAAAAATGATTTATTAGTCTAAGTATTTAAATAAAGAGCTAACAGAGCGTTTAGTGTAACTGCGGAGCTCCAGCAATCATACCAAAGTGAGAAGAATGTTAATTCTTGGAGTACATTTGTCTCATTTATCACATTTATAAATTCAAAGTGCAAAATCAGTTCAATTAGATCCCACGGTCAATCGTTTCAATTTTAAAAGCGATGCAACCTAGTAATATCGGAAAAATATCGCTCAATACATGTTGGTACGAATAGGTGACGCAAACGTTGTAACTCAAACGGACTGATACCGTTAGAAAGTCAATAAAATGTAGTTTTTGGAATTGTCTCTATTTCTTCAGCGTGCGCTAACGGCTTCGATTGGTCCCACTGTAAAAAATGACTTATTGGTCTAAGTATTTAATTAAAGAGCTAACAGAGCGTTCAGTGTAACTGCGGAGTTACAGCAGTCGTACCAAAGTGAGAAGAATGTTAATTCTTGGAGTCCATTTTTCTCATTTATCACATTTATAACGTCAAAGTCCAAAATCAGTTCAATTAGGTTCCACGGTCAATCGTTTTACTTTTAAAAGCGATGCAACCTAGTAATATCGGAAAAATATCGCTAAATATATGTTGGTACGAATATGTGACGCAAACGTTGTAACTCAAACGGACTGATACAGTTAGAAAGTCAATAAAATGTACTTTTTGGAATTGTCTCTATTTCTTCAGCGCGCGCTAACGGTTTGGATTGGTCCCACTGTAAAAAATGATTTATTGGTCTAAATATTTAAATAAAGAGCTAACAGAGCGTTTAGTGTAACTGCGGAGTTCCAGCAATCATACCAAAGTGAGAAGAATGTTAATTCTTGGAGTACATTTGTCTCATTTATCACATTTATAAGGTCAAAGTGCAAAATCAGTTCAATTAGATCCCACGGTCAATCGTTTCAATTTTAAAAGCGATGCAACCTAGTAATATCGGAAAAATATCGCTCAATACATGTTGGTACGAATATGTGACGCAAACGTTGTAACTCAAACGGACTGATACCGTTAGAAAGTCAATAAAATGTAGTTTTTGGAATTGTCTCTATTTCTTCAGCGTGCGCTAACGGCTTCGATTGGTCCCACTGTAAAAAATGACTTATTGGTCTAAGTATTTAATTAAAGAGCTAACAGAGCGTTCAGTGTAACTGCGGAGTTACAGCAGTCGTACCAAAGTGAGAAGAATGTTAATTCTTGGAGTCCATTTTTCTCATTTATCACATTTATAACGTCAAAGTCCAAAATCAGTTCAATTAGGTTCCACGGTCAATCGTTTCACTTTTAAAAGCGATGCAACCTAGTAACATCGGAAAAATATCGCTAAATATATGTTGGTACGAATATGTGACGCAAACGTTGTAACTGAAACGGACTGATACCGTTAGAAAGTCAATAAAATGTACTTTTTGGAATTGTCTCTATTTCTTCAGCGCGCGCTAACGGCTTAGATTTGTCCCACTGTAAAAAATGATTTATTGGTCTAAATATTTAAATAAAGAGCTAACAGAGCGTACAGTGTAACTGCGGAGTTCCAACATTCATGCCAAAGTAAGAAGAATGTTAATTCTAGGAGTTCAATTGTTTCATTTATCACATTTATAAGGTCAAAGTCCAAAGTCAGTTCAATTAGGTCCCACGGTCAATAGTTTCACTTTTAAAAGCGATGCAACCTAGTAATATCGGAAAAATATCGCTAAATACATGTTGGTACGAATATGTGACGCAAACGCTGTAACTCAAACGGACTGATACCGTTAGAAAGTCAATAAAATGTACTTTTTGAAACTGTCTCTATTTCTTCAGCGCGCGGTAACGGCTTGGATTGGTCCCACTGTAAAAAATGACTTATCGAACTAAATATTTAATTAAAGAGCTAACAGAGCGTCCAGTGTAACTGCGGAGTTCCAGCAATCATACCAAAGTGAGAAGAATGTTAATTCTTGGAGTACATTTGTCTCATTTATCACATTTTTAAGGTCAAAGTCCAAAATCAGTTCAATTAGATCCCACGGTCAATCGTTTCACTTTTAAAAGCGATGCAACCTAGTAATATCGGAAAAATATTCCTAAATACATGTTGGTACGAATATGTGACGCAAACGTTGTAACTCAAACGGACTGATACCGTTAGAAAGTCAATAAAATGTACTTTTTGAAACTGTCTCTATTTCTTCAGCGTGCGCTAACGGCTTGGATTGGTCCCACTGTAAAAAATGACTTATCGAACTAAATATTTAAATAAAGAGCTAACAGAGCGTCCAGTGTAACTGCGGAGTTCCGACATTCATGCCAAAGTAAGAAGAATATTAATTCTTGGAGTTCAATGTTCTCATTCATCACATTTATAAGGTGAAAGTCCAAAATCAGGTCAATTAGGTCCCACGGTCAATAGTTTCACTTTTAAAAGCTATGCAACGTAGTAATATCGGAAAAATATCGCTAAATACATGTTGGTACGAATATGTGACGCAACCCTTGTAACTCAAACGGAAATAAAATGTAGTTTTCGGAATTGTCTCTATTTCTTCAGCGCGCGCTACAGTCTTGGATTGGTCCCACTGTAAAAAATGAATTATTGGTCTAAATATTTAAATAAAGAGCTAACAGAGAGTTCAGTGTAACTGCGTAGTTCCAACATTCATGCCAAAGTAAGAAGAATGTTAATTCTTGCAGTTCAATGGTCTCATTTATCACATTTATAAGGTCAAAGTCCAAAATCAGGTCAATTAGGTCCTACGGTCAATAGTTTTACTTTTAAAAGATATGCAACGTAGTAATATCGGAAAAATATCGCTAAATACATGTTGGTACGAATATGTGACGCAACCGTTGTAACTCAAACGGAAATGAAATGTAGTTTTCGGAATTGTCTCTATTTCTTCAGCGCGCGCTAAGGTCTTGGATTGGTCCCACTGTAAAAAATGAATTATTGGTCTAAATATTTAAATAAAGAGCTAACAGAGAGTCCAGTGTAACTGCGTAGTTCCAACATTCATGCCAAAGTAAGAAGAATGTTAATTCTTGCAGTTCAATTGTCTCATTTTTCACATTTATAAGGTCAAAGTCCAAAATCAGTTCAATTAGGTCCCACGATCAATAGTTTCACTTTTAAAAGCGATGCGACCTAGTAGTATCGTAAAAATATCGCTATATACATGTTGGTACGAATATGTGACGCAACCGTTGTAACTCAAACGGACTGATACCGTTAGAAAGTCTTTGAAATGTAGTTTTTGAAACTGTCACTATTTCTTCAGTGCGCGCTAACGGCTTGGATTGGTCCCACTGTAAACAAATAACTTATCGAACTAAATATTTAAATAAGGAGCTAACAGAGCGTCCAGTGTAACTGCGGAGTTCCAGCAGTCATAGAAAAGTGAAAAGAATGTTAATTCTTGGGGTCCATTTGTCTGATTAATCACATTTATAAGGTCAAAGTGCAAAATCAGTTCAATTAGATCCCACGGTCAATCGTTTCACTTTTAAAAGCGATTCAACCTAGTGAAAATTACTTATTTATCTAAATTTTTAAATAAAGCGCTACCACAGCACCCAGAGAAATGTCTGAGTTCCAGCAATCATGTCAAATTAAGAAGAATGTTATTTCTTGCAGTACAATTGTCTCATTTTTCACATTTATAAGGTCAAAGTCCAAAATCAGTTCAATTAGGTCCCACGATCAAGGTGTATATACTACAGCAAGGTGTATAAGAAGATTTGTTCTCGTATATACTTATTGAAGAAATTACGACATCAGACTTCTCCTGTAGTAGCTAATTCCATATATAACGCGTTGATCAAACCAATATATCACTACTGTTATCCTGTATATTGTAACCAAAGTAATTCTTGGAAAATGAAATTTTAAGGACTTCATAATCGTGCTAACACTATCATTCGTAATACTGGAGAACATTGGATTGGTCCCACTGTAAAAAATGACTTATCGAACTAAATATTTAAATAATGAGCTAACAGAGCGTCCAGTGTAACTGCGGAGTTCCAACATTCATGCCAAAGTAAGAAGAATATTAATTCTTGGAGTTCAATGTTCTCATTTATCACATTTATAAGGTCAAAGTCCAAAATCAGGTCAATTAGGTCCCACGGTCAATAGTTTCACTTTTAAAAGCTATGCAACGTAGTAATATCGGAAAAATATCGCTAAATACATGTTGGTACGAATATGTGACGCAACCGTTGTAACTCAAACGGAAATAAAATGTAGTTTTCGGAATTGTCTCTATTTCTTCAGCGCGCGCTAGAGTCTTGGATTGGTCCCACTGTAAAAAATGAATTATTGGTCTAAATATTTAAATAAAGAGCTAACAGAGAGTTCAGTGTAACTGCGTAGTTCTAACATTCATGCCAAAGTAAGAAGAATGTTAATTCTTGCAGTTCAATTGTCTCATTCATCACATTTATAAGGTCAAAGTTCAAAATCAGTTCAATTAGGTCCCACGATCAATAGTTTCACTTTTAAAAGCGATGCGACCTAGTAATATCGGAAAAATATCGCTATATACATGTTCGTACGAATATGTGACGCAACTGTTGTAACTCAAACGGACTGATACCGTTAGAAAGTCTTTGAAATGTAGTTTTTGAAACTGTCTCTATTTCTTCAGTGCGCCTTAACGGCTTGGATTGGTCCCACTGTAAAAAATGACTTATCGAGCTAAATATTTAAATAAAGAGCTAACAGAGCGTCCAGTGTAACTGCGGAGTTCCAACATTCATGCCAAAGTAAGAAGAATATTAATTCTTGGAGTTCAATGGTCTCATTTATCACATTTATAAGTTCAAAGTCCAAAATCAGGTCAATTAGGTCCCACGGTCAATAGTTTTACTTTTAAAATCTATGCAACGTAGTAATATCGGAAAAATATCGCTAAATACATGTTGGTACGAATATGTGACGCAACCGTTGTAACTCAAACGGACTGATACCGTTAGAAAGTCTTTGAAATGTAGTTTTTGAAACTGTCTCTATTTCTTCAGTGCGCGCTAACGGCTTGGATTGGTCCCACTGTAAACAAATAACTTATTGATCTCAATATTTAAATAAAGAGCTAACAGAGCGTCCAGTGTAACTGCGGAGTTCCAGCAGTCATAGAAAAGTGAAAAGAATGTTAATTCTTGGGTTCCATTTGTCTGATTAATCACATTTATAAGGTCAAAGTGCAAAATCAGTTCAATTAGATCCCACGGTCAATCGTTTCACTTTTAAAAGCGATGCAACCTAGTGAAAATTACTTACTTATCTAAATTTTTAAATAAAGCGCTACCACAGCACCCAGAGAAATGACTGAGTTCCAGCAGTCATGTCAAATTAAGAAGAATGTTATTTCTTGCAGTACAATTGTCTCATTTATCACATTTATAAGGTCAAAGTCCAAAATCAGTCCCATCAGGTCCCACGGTCAATAGTTTCACTTTTAAAAGCGATGCAACCTAGTAATATCGGAAAAATATCGCTAAATACATGTTAGTACGAATATGTGACGCAACCGTTGTAACTCAAACGGACTGATACCGTTAGAAAGTCAATGAAATGTAGTTTTTGAAACTGTCTCTATTTCTTCAGCGCGCCCTAACGGCTTGGATTGGTACCACTGTAAAAAATGATTTATCGAACTAAATATTTAAATAAAGAGCTAACAGAGCGTCCAGTGTAACTGCGGAGTTCCAACATTCATGCCAAAGTAAGAAGAATGTTAATTCTTGGAGTCCAATTGTCTCATTCATCACATTTATAATGTCAAAGTCCAAAATCAGTGCCATCAGGTCCGACACTACAGCAAGGTGTATATACTACAGGAAGGTGTATAAGAAGATTTGTTCTCGTATATACTTATTGAAGAAGTTACGACATCAGATTTCTCCTGTAGTAGCTAATTCCATATATAACGCGTTGATCAAACCAATATATCACTACTGTTATCCTGTATATTGTAACCAAAGTAATTCTTGGAAAATGAAATTTTAAGGACTTCATAATCGTGCTAACACTATCATTCGTAATACTGGAGAACATTCGACTTCTATTGAAAACGAACGTAAAAGAAAAGCTGTCACAGATGTTTTCAAGATCCTCCATAAAATTGATAAATTTAGCAATATTCAATACGAGCTGGTGAATCATAATATCAACACGAGAGGTAACAAGTCGCAGATAAGATTACCAAAAGTTAGAACAGAAGCTGGCCGAAAGACTACGAGCTACTATGGTGCACAATTGTTCAATACACTGAACTTGGATGTACGAAATGAAAAATCTTTTGTCCATTTTAAACACTATAGTCAGTGTCTGAAAATTTTATTTTGATACCTTATTTATTTACTTGATTATTTGACACATTTTAATATATATAGTCACACATTCACACTTACGATCAACTTATGCCATTCTCCTTCACAGTGACTTATCCTGATACGTGCTTACTTGCTTACTCATCACAGGTCTTTATCCAAGAGTGCTGCACTTACTAACTATGCCTCTTCGAAACAAAAATTTTTACAGTATTTTTAGCTTTTACTTTCATTTATTTTTGTACAGGTCCTGCATTGATACCAGATATGTATATATTCTGATGTAGTCAACCTGTGTAAATATGAATAATAATAATAATTTATTTAAATATTTAGATCAATAAGTCATTTTTTACAGTAGGACCAATCCAAGCCGTTAGCGCGCGCTGAGGAAATAGATACAGTTTCTAAAACTACATTTCATTGACTTTCTAGGGGTATCAGTCCGTTTGAGTTACAACGGTTGCGTCACATATTCGTACCAACATGTATTTAGCGATATTTTTCCGATATTACTAGGTTGCATCGCTTTTAAAAGTGAAACGATTTACCGTGGGATCTAATTGAACTGATTTTGGACTTCGACCTTATAAATGTGATAAATGAGACAATTGGACCGCAAGAAGTAACATTCTTCTCACTTTGGTATGACTGCTGGAACTCCGCAGTTACATTGGACGCTCTGTTAGCTCTTTATTTAAATATTTAGTGAGATAAGTCATTTTTTACAGTGGGACCAATCCAAGCCGTTAGCGCGCGCTGAAGAAATAGAGACAGTTTACATTTCATTGACTTTCTAGCGGTATCAGTCCGTTTGAGTTACAACGGTTGCGTCACATATTCGTACCAACATGTATTTAGCGATATTTTTCCGATATTACTAGGTTGCATCGCTTTTAAAAGTGAAACGATTGACCGTGGGATCTAATTGAACTGACTTTGAACTTTGACCTTATAAATGTGAGAAATGAGACAAATGGACTGCCAGAAATAACATTCTTCTTAATTTGACATGATTGCTGTAACTCAGCAATTTACCTGGGCGCTGTGGTAGCGCTTTATTTAAAAACTTTAGATAAATAAGTCATTTTTTACTGTGGGACCAATCCTAGCGTTAGCGCGCGCTGAAGAAATAGAGACAGTTAAAAAAACTACATTTCATTGACTTTCTAACGGTATCAGTCCGTTTGAGTTACAACGATTGTGTCACATATTCGTACCAACATGTAGTTAGCGATATTTTTCCGATATTAATAGGTTGCATTGCTTTTAAAAGTGAAACGATTGACCGTGGGACCTAATTGAACTGATTTTGGACTTTGACCTTATAAATGTGATAAATGAGACAATTGGACCGCAAGAAATAACATTCTTCTCACTTTGGTATGACTGTTGGAACTCCGCAGTTACACTGGACGCTCTGTTAGCTCTTTATTTAAATATTTAGTTCGATAAGTCATTTTTTACAGTGGGACCAATCCAAGCCGTTAGCGCGCGCTGAAGAAATAGAGGCAGTTTACATTTCATTAATTTCTAGCGGCATCAGTCCGTTTGAGTTACAACGGTTGCGTCACATATTCGTACCAACATGTATTTAGCGATATTTTTCCGATATTACTAGGTTGCATCGCTTTTAGCAGTGACACGATTGACCGTGGGACCTAATTGAACTGATTTTGGACTTTGACCTTATAAATGTGATAACTGAGACAATTGAACTGCAAGAAATAACATTCTTCTTAATTTGTCATGATTGATGGAACACAGCAATTTCACTGCGCGCTATGGTAGCGCTTTATTTAAAAACTTAGATAAATAAGTCATTTTTTACTGTGGGACCAATCCTAGCCGTTAACGCGCGCTGAAGAAATAGAGACAGTTTCAAAAACTACATTTCATTGACTTTCTAACGGTATCAGTCCGTTTGAGTTACAACGGTTGCGTCACATATTCGTACCAACATGTATTTAGCGATATTTTTCCGATATTACTAGGTTGCATCGCTTTTAGCAGTGACACGATTGACCGTGGGACCTAATTGAACTAATTTTGGACTTTGACCTTATAAATGTGATAACTGAGACAATTGAACTGCAAGAAATAACATCCTTCTTAATTTGTCATGATTGCTGGAACTCAGCAATCTCACTGGGCGCTGTGGTAGCGCTTTATTTAAAAATTTATATAAATAAGTCATTTGTTTCTGTGGGATCAATCCTAGCCATTAGCGCGCGCTGAAGAAATAGACACAGTTACAAAAACTACATATCATTGACTTTCTAACGGTATCAGTCCGTTTGAGTTACAACGGTTGCGTCACATATTTGTACCAACGTGTATTTAGCGATATTTTTCCGATATTACTAGGTTGCATTGCTTTTGAAAGTGAAGCGATTGACCGTGGGACCTAATTGAATGATTTTGGACTTTGACCTTATAAATGTGGTAAATGAGACAATTGGACTGCAAGAAATAACATTCTTCTTAATTTGACATGATTGCTGGAACTCAGAAATTTCACTGGGCGCTATGGTAGCGCTTTATTTTAAAATTTAGAAAAATAAGTCATTTTTGACAGTGAGACCAATCCAAGCCGTTAGCGCGCGCTGAAGAAATAGAGACAGTTTCAAAAACTACATTTCATTGACTTTCTAACGGTATCAGTCCGTTTGAGTTACAACGATTGTGTCACATATTCGTACCAACATGTAGTTAGCGATATTTTTCCGATATTAATAGGTTGCATTGCTTTTAAAAGTGAAACGATTGACCGTGGGACCTAATTGAACTGATTTTGGACTTTGACCTTATAAATGTGATAAATGAGACAATTGGACCGCAAGAAATGACATTCTTCTCACTTTGGTATGACTGTTGGAACTCCGCAGTTACACTGGACGCTCTGTTAGCTCTTTATTTAATTATTTAGTTCGATAAGTCATTTTTTACAGTGGGACCAATCCAAGCCGTTAGCGCGCGCTGAAGAAATAGAGACAGTTTACATTTCATTGATTTCTAACGGTATCAGTCCGTTTGAGTTACAACGGTTGCGTCACATATTCGTACCAACATGTATTTAGCGATATTTTCCGATATTACTAGGTTGCATCGCTTTTAAAAAGTGAAACGATTGACCGTGGACCTAATTGAACTGATTTTGGACTTTGACCTTATAAATGTGATAAATGAGACAAATGGACTGCCAGAAATAACATTCTTCTTAATTTGCATGATTGCTGGAACTCGCAATTTACACTGGCGCTGTGTTAGCTCTTTATTTAAAAATTTAGATAAATAAGTCATTTTTTACTGGGGACCAATCCAGCCGTTAGCGCGCGGAAGAAATAGAGACAGTTTCAAAAACTACATTTCATTGACTTTCTAACGGTATCAGTCCGTTTGAGTTACAACGGTTGCGTCACATATTCGTACCAACATGTATTTAGCGATATTTTTCCGATATTACTAGGTTGCATCGCTTTTAACAGTGAAACGATTGACCGTGGACCTAATTGAACTGATTTTGGACTTTGACCTTATAAAATGTGATAAATGAGACAATTGGACTGCAAGAATTAACATTCTTCTTACTTTGGCATGATTGATGGAACCAGCATTTACACTGGCGCTCTGGTAGCTCTTTATTTAAAAATTTAGTTAAATAAGTCATTTTTTACAGTGGAGACCAATCCAAGCCGTTAGCGCGCGCTGAAGAAATAGAGGACAGTTTCAAAAACTACATTTCATTGACTTTCTAACGGTATCAGTCCGTTTGAGTTACAACGGTTGCGTCACATATTCGTACCAACATGTATTTAGCGATATTTTTCCGATATTACTAGGTTGCATCGCTTTTATAGCAGTGACACGATTTTGACCGTGGGACCCTATTGAACTAATTTTGGACTTT
>JASGCC010004482.1:0-19744 GCA_030067915.1 Hydractinia echinata | reverse complement strand
TCATGGGTTTTAGTGGTGAAAAAATAATTTTAAAAATCGTTCGGGAAATGAGTTTACTCCCTGCTTACTTTCTTTGTATACATTCGACTATACGGGATTTACGGGAAATCGCGGGTTTTCGGTTGCCGGCGATTAAACTGCTTTCATTCGGCGTCTCATCAAAAATGAAAATATTTTTGAAAACTACAAGTCTCATGGGTTTTAGTGGTGAAAAAATAATTTTAAAAATCGTTCGGGAAATGAGTTTACTCCCTGCTTACTTTCTTTGTATACATTCGACTATACGGCCGAGCCGGGATTTACGGGAAATCGCGGGTTTTCGGTTGCCGGCGATTAAACTGCTTTCATTCGGCGTCTCATCAAAAATGAAAATATTTTTGAAAACTACAAGTCTCATGGGTTTTAGTGGTGAAAAAATAATTTTAAAAATCGTTCGGGAAATGAGTTTACTCCCTGCTTACTTTCTTTGTATACATTCGACTATACGGGCCGAGCCGGGATTTACGGGAAATCGCGGGTTTTCGGTTGCCGGCGATTAAACTGCTTTCATTCGGCGTCTCATCAAAAATGAAAATATTTTTGAAAACTACAAGTCTCATGGGTTTTAGTGGTGAAAAAATAATTTTAAAAATCGTTCGGGAAATGAGTTTACTCCCTGCTTACTTTCTTTGTATACATTCGACTATACGGGATTTACGGGAAATCGCGGGTTTTCGGTTGCCGGCGATTAAACTGCTTTCATTCGGCGTCTCATCAAAAATGAAAATATTTTTGAAAACTACAAGTCTCATGGGTTTTAGTGGTGAAAAAATAATTTTAAAAATCGTTCGGGAAATGAGTTTACTCCTGCTTACTTTCTTTGTATACATTCGACTATACGGGATCGGGATTTACGGGAAATCGCGGGTTTTCGGTTGCCGGCGATTAAACTGCTTTCATTCGGCGTCTCATCAAAAATGAAAATATTTTTGAAAACTACAAGTCTCATGGGTTTTAGTGGTGAAAAAATAATTTTAAAAATCGTTCGGGAAATGAGTTTACTCCCTGCTTACTTTCTTTGTATACATTCGACTATACGGGATTTACGGGAAATCGCGGGTTTTCGGTTGCCGGCGATTAAACTGCTTTCATTCGGCGTCTCATCAAAAATGAAAATATTTTTGAAAACTACAAGTCTCATGGGTTTTAGTGGTGAAAAAATAATTTTAAAAATCGTTCGGGAAATGAGTTTACTCCCTGCTTACTTTCTTTGTATACATTCGACTATACGGGCCGAGCCGGGATTTACGGGAAATCGCGGGTTTTCGGTTGCCGGCGATTAAACTGCTTTCATTCGGCGTCTCATCAAAAATGAAAATATTTTTGAAAACTACAAGTCTCATGGGTTTTAGTGGTGAAAAAATAATTTTAAAAATCGTTCGGGAAATGAGTTTACTCCCTGCTTACTTTCTTTGTATACATTCGACTATACGGGATTTACGGGAAATCGCGGGTTTTCGGTTGCCGACTATTAAACTGCTTTCATTCGGCGTCTCATCAAAAATGAAAATATTTTTAAAACTACAAGTCTCATGGGTTTTAGTGGTGAAAAAATAATTTTAAAAATCGTTCGGGAAATGAGTTTACTCCCTGCTTACTTTCTTTGTATACATTCGACTATACGGGATTTACGGGAAATCGCGGGTTTTCGGTTGCCGGCGATTAAACTGCTTTCATTCGGCGTCTCATCAAAAATGAAAATATTTTTGAAAACTACAAGTCTCATGGGTTTTAGTGGTGAAAAAATAATTTTAAAAATCGTTCGGGAAATGAGTTTACTCCCTGCTTACTTTCTTTGTATACATTCGACTATACGGGATGGGATTTACGGGAAATCGCGGGTTTTCGGTTGCCGGCGATTAAACTGCTTTCATTCGGCGTCTCATCAAAAATGAAAATATTTTTGAAAACTACAAGTCTCATGGGTTTTAGTGGTGAAAAAATAATTTTAAAAATCGTTCGGGAAATGAGTTTACTCCCTGCTTACTTTCTTTGTATACATTCGACTATACGGGATTTACGGGAAATCGCGGGTTTTCGGTTGCCGGCGATTAAACTGCTTTCATTCGGCGTCTCATCAAAAATGAAAATATTTTTGAAAACTACAAGTCTCATGGGTTTTAGTGGTGAAAAAATAATTTTAAAAATCGTTCGGGAAATGAGTTTACTCCCTGGTTACTTTCTTTGTATACATTCGACTATACGGCCGAGCCGGATTTACGGGAAATCGCGGGTTTTCGGTTGCCGGATTAAACTGCTTTCATTCGGCGTCTCATCAAAAATGAAAATATTTTTGAAAACTACAAGTCTCATGGGTTTTAGTGGTGAAAAAATAATTTTAAAAATCGTTCGGGAAATGAGTTTACTCCCTGCTTACTTTCTTTGTATACATTCGACTATACGGGCCGAGCCGGGATTTACGGGAAATCGCGGGTTTTCGGTTGCCGGCGATTAAACTGCTTTCATTCGGCGTCTCATCAAAAATGAAAATATTTTTGAAAACTACAAGTCTCATGGGTTTTAGTGGTGAAAAAATAATTTTAAAAATCGTTCGGGAAATGAGTTTACTCCCTGCTACTTTCTTTGTATACATTCGACTATACGGGCCGAGCCGGGATTTACGGGAAATCGCGGGTTTTCGGTTGCCGGCGATTAAACTGCTTTCATTCGGCGTCTCATCAAAAATGAAAATATTTTTGAAAACTACAAGTCTCATGGGTTTTAGTGGTGAAAAAATAATTTTAAAAATCGTTCGGGAAATGAGTTTACTCCCTGCTTACTTTCTTTGTATACATTCGACTATACGGGAGCCGGGATTTACGGGAAATCGCGGGTTTTCGGTTGCCGGCGATTAAACTGCTTTCATTCGGCGTCTCATCAAAAATGAAAATATTTTTGAAAACTACAAGTCTCATGGGTTTTAGTGGTGAAAAAATAATTTTAAAAATCGTTCGGGAAATGAGTTTACTCCCTGCTTACTTTCTTTGTATACATTCGACTATACGGGAGGGATTTACGGGAAATCGCGGGTTTTCGGTTGCCGGCGATTAAACTGCTTTCATTCGGCGTCTCATCAAAAATGAAAATATTTTTGAAAACTACAAGTCTCATGGGTTTTAGTGGTGAAAAAATAATTTTAAAAATCGTTCGGGAAATGAGTTTACTCCCTGCTTACTTTCTTTGTATACATTCGACTATACGGGGATGGGATTTACGGGAAATCGCGGGTTTTCGGTTGCCGGCGATTAAACTGCTTTCATTCGGCGTCTCATCAAAAATGAAAATATTTTTGAAAACTACAAGTCTCATGGGTTTTAGTGGTGAAAAAATAATTTTAAAAATCGTTCGGGAAATGAGTTTACTCCCTGCTTACTTTCTTTGTATACATTCGACTATACGGGATTTACGGGAAATCGCGGGTTTTCGGTTGCCGGCGATTAAACTGCTTTCATTCGGCGTCTCATCAAAAATGAAAATATTTTTGAAAACTACAAGTCTCATGGGTTTTAGTGGTGAAAAAATAATTTTAAAAATCGTTCGGGAAATGAGTTTACTCCCTGCTTACTTTCTTTGTATACATTCGACTATACGGGAGGATTTACGGGAAATCGCGGGTTTTCGGTTGCCGGCGATTAAACTGCTTTCATTCGGCGTCTCATCAAAAATGAAAATATTTTTGAAAACTACAAGTCTCATGGGTTTTAGTGGTGAAAAAATAATTTTAAAAATCGTTCGGGAAATGAGTTTACTCCCTGCTTACTTTCTTTGTATACATTCGACTATACGGGCCGAGCCGGGATTTACGGGAAATCGCGGGTTTTCGGTTGCCGGCGATTAAACTGCTTTCATTCGGCGTCTCATCAAAAATGAAAATATTTTTGAAAACTACAAGTCTCATGGGTTTTAGTGGTGAAAAAATAATTTTAAAAATCGTTCGGGAAATGAGTTTACTCCCTGCTTACTTTCTTTGTATACATTCGACTATACGGGCCGAGCCGGGATTTACGGGAAATCGCGGGTTTTCGGTTGCCGGCGATTAAACTGCTTTCATTCGGCGTCTCATCAAAAATGAAAATATTTTTGAAAACTACAAGTCTCATGGGTTTTAGTGGTGAAAAAATAATTTTAAAAATCGTTCGGGAAATGAGTTTACTCCCTGCTTACTTTCTTTGTATACATTCGACTATACGGGATTTACGGGAAATCGCGGGTTTTCGGTTGCCGGCGATTAAACTGCTTTCATTCGGCGTCTCATCAAAAATGAAAATATTTTTGAAAACTACAAGTCTCATGGGTTTTAGTGGTGAAAAAATAATTTTAAAAATCGTTCGGGAAATGAGTTTACTCCCTGCTTACTTTCTTTGTATACATTCGACTATACGGGATTTACGGGAAATCGCGGGTTTTCGGTTGCCGGCGATTAAACTGCTTTCATTCGGCGTCTCATCAAAAATGAAAATATTTTTGAAAACTACAAGTCTCATGGGTTTTAGTGGTGAAAAAATAATTTTAAAAATCGTTCGGGAAATGAGTTTACTCCCTGCTTACTTTCTTTGTATACATTCGACTATACGGGAGCCGGGATTTACGGGAAATCGCGGGTTTTCGGTTGCCGGCGATTAAACTGCTTTCATTCGGCGTCTCATCAAAAATGAAAATATTTTTGAAAACTACAAGTCTCATGGGTTTTAGTGGTGAAAAAATAATTTTAAAAATCGTTCGGGAAATGAGTTTACTCCCTGCTTACTTTCTTTGTATACATTCGACTATACGGGCCGATGGGATTTACGGGAAATCGCGGGTTTTCGGTTGCCGGCGATTAAACTGCTTTCATTCGGCGTCTCATCAAAAATGAAAATATTTTTGAAAACTACAAGTCTCATGGGTTTTAGTGGTGAAAAAATAATTTTAAAAATCGTTCGGGAAATGAGTTTACTCCCTGCTTACTTTCTTTGTATACATTCGACTATACGGCCGAGCCGGGATTTACGGGAAATCGCGGGTTTTCGGTTGCCGGCGATTAAACTGCTTTCATTCGGCGTCTCATCAAAAATGAAAATATTTTTGAAAACTACAAGTCTCATGGGTTTTAGTGGTGAAAAAATAATTTTAAAAATCGTTCGGGAAATGAGTTTACTCCCTGCTTACTTTCTTTGTATACATTCGACTATACGGGATTTACGGGAAATCGCGGGTTTTCGGTTGCCGGCGATTAAACTGCTTTCATTCGGCGTCTCATCAAAAATGAAAATATTTTTGAAAACTACAAGTCTCATGGGTTTTAGTGGTGAAAAAATAATTTTAAAAATCGTTCGGGAAATGAGTTTACTCCCTGCTTACTTTCTTTGTATACATTCGACTATACGGGATTTACGGGAAATCGCGGGTTTTCGGTTGCCGGCGATTAAACTGCTTTCATTCGGCGTCTCATCAAAAATGAAAATATTTTTGAAAACTACAAGTCTCATGGGTTTTAGTGGTGAAAAAATAATTTTAAAAATCGTTCGGGAAATGAGTTTCTCTGCTGCTTACTTTCTTTGTATACATTCGACTATACGGGCCGAGCCGGGATTTACGGGAAATCGCGGGTTTTCGGTTGCCGGCGATTAAACTGCTTTCATTCGGCGTCTCATCAAAAATGAAAATATTTTTGAAAACTACAAGTCTCATGGGTTTTAGTGGTGAAAAAATAATTTTAAAAATCGTTCGGGAAATGAGTTTACTCCCTGCTTACTTTCTTTGTATACATTCGACTATACGGGATTTACGGGAAATCGCGGGTTTTCGGTTGCCGGCGATTAAACTGCTTTCATTCGGCGTCTCATCAAAAATGAAAATATTTTTGAAAACTACAAGTCTCATGGGTTTTAGTGGTGAAAAAATAATTTTAAAAATCGTTCGGGAAATGAGTTTACTCCCTGCTTACTTTCTTTGTATACATTCGACTATACGGGATATTTACGGGAAATCGCGGGTTTTCGGTTGCCGGCGATTAAACTGCTTTCATTCGGCGTCTCATCAAAAATGAAAATATTTTTGAAAACTACAAGTCTCATGGGTTTTAGTGGTGAAAAAATAATTTTAAAAATCGTTCGGGAAATGAGTTTACTCCCTGCTTACTTTCTTTGTATACATTCGACTATACGGGCCGAGCCGGGATTTACGGGAAATCGCGGGTTTTCGGTTGCCGGATTAAACTGCTTTCATTCGGCGTCTCATCAAAAATGAAAATATTTTTGAAAACTACAAGTCTCATGGGTTTTAGTGGTGAAAAAATAATTTTAAAAATCGTTCGGGAAATGAGTTTACTCCCTGACTTTCTTTGTATACATTCGACTATACGGCCGAGCCGGGATTTACGGGAAATCGCGGGTTTTCGGTTGCCGGCGATTAAACTGCTTTCATTCGGCGTCTCATCAAAAATGAAAATATTTTTGAAAACTACAAGTCTCATGGGTTTTAGTGGTGAAAAAATAATTTTAAAAATCGTTCGGGAAATGAGTTTACTCCCTGCTTACTTTCTTTGTATACATTCGACTATACGGGATTTACGGGAAATCGCGGGTTTTCGGTTGCCGGCGATTAAACTGCTTTCATTCGGCGTCTCATCAAAAATGAAAATATTTTTGAAAACTACAAGTCTCATGGGTTTTAGTGGTGAAAAAATAATTTTAAAAATCGTTCGGGAAATGAGTTTACTCCCTGCTTACTTTCTTTGTATACATTCGACTATACGGGATTTACGGGAAATCGCGGGTTTTCGGTTGCCGGCGATTAAACTGCTTTCATTCGGCGTCTCATCAAAAATGAAAATATTTTTGAAAACTACAAGTCTCATGGGTTTTAGTGGTGAAAAAATAATTTTAAAAATCGTTCGGGAAATGAGTTTACTCCCTGCTACTTTCTTTGTATACATTCGACTATACGGCCGATTTACGGGAAATCGCGGGTTTTCGGTTGCCGGCGATTAAACTGCTTTCATTCGGCGTCTCATCAAAAATGAAAATATTTTTGAAAACTACAAGTCTCATGGGTTTTAGTGGTGAAAAAATAATTTTAAAAATCGTTCGGGAAATGAGTTTACTCCCTGCTTACTTTCTTTGTATACATTCGACTATACGGGCCGAGCCGGGATTTACGGGAAATCGCGGGTTTTCGGTTGCCGGCGATTAAACTGCTTTCATTCGGCGTCTCATCAAAAATGAAAATATTTTGAAAACTACAAGTCTCATGGGTTTTAGTGGTGAAAAAATAATTTTAAAAATCGTTCGGGAAATGAGTTTACTCCCTGCTTACTTTCTTTGTATACATTCGACTATACGGGCCGAGCCGGGATTTACGGGAAATCGCGGGTTTTCGGTTGCCGGCGATTAAACTGCTTTCATTCGGCGTCTCATCAAAAATGAAAATATTTTTGAAAACTACAAGTCTCATGGGTTTTAGTGGTGAAAAAATAATTTTAAAAATCGTTCGGGAAATGAGTTTACTCCCTGCTTACTTTCTTTGTATACATTCGACTATACGGGATTTACGGGAAATCGCGGGTTTTCGGTTGCCGGCGATTAAACTGCTTTCATTCGGCGTCTCATCAAAAATGAAAATATTTTTGAAAACTACAAGTCTCATGGGTTTTAGTGGTGAAAAAATAATTTTAAAAATCGTTCGGGAAATGAGTTTACTCCCTGCTTACTTTCTTTGTATACATTCGACTATACGGGAGGATTTACGGGAAATCGCGGGTTTTCGGTTGCCGGCGATTAAACTGCTTTCATTCGGCGTCTCATCAAAAATGAAAATATTTTTGAAAACTACAAGTCTCATGGGTTTTAGTGGTGAAAAAATAATTTTAAAAATCGTTCGGGAAATGAGTTTACTCCCTGCTTACTTTCTTTGTATACATTCGACTATACGGGCCGAGCCGGGATTTACGGGAAATCGCGGGTTTTCGGTTGCCGGCGATTAAACTGCTTTCATTCGGCGTCTCATCAAAAATGAAAATATTTTTGAAAACTACAAGTCTCATGGGTTTTAGTGGTGAAAAAATAATTTTAAAAATCGTTCGGGAAATGAGTTTACTCCCTGCTTACTTTCTTTGTATACATTCGACTATACGGGCCGAGCCGGGATTTACGGGAAATCGCGGGTTTTCGGTTGCCGGCGATTAAACTGCTTTCATTCGGCGTCTCATCAAAAATGAAAATATTTTTGAAAACTACAAGTCTCATGGGTTTTAGTGGTGAAAAAATAATTTTAAAAATCGTTCGGGAAATGAGTTTACTCCCTGCTTACTTTCTTTGTATACATTCGACTATACGGGATTTACGGGAAATCGCGGGTTTTCGGTTGCCGGCGATTAAACTGCTTTCATTCGGCGTCTCATCAAAAATGAAAATATTTTTGAAAACTACAAGTCTCATGGGTTTTAGTGGTGAAAAAATAATTTTAAAAATCGTTCGGGAAATGAGTTTACTCCCTGCTTACTTTCTTTGTATACATTCGACTATACGGGATTTACGGGAAATCGCGGGTTTTCGGTTGCCGGCGATTAAACTGCTTTCATTCGGCGTCTCATCAAAAATGAAAATATTTTTGAAAACTACAAGTCTCATGGGTTTTAGTGGTGAAAAAATAATTTTAAAAATCGTTCGGGAAATGAGTTTACTCCCTGCTTACTTTCTTTGTATACATTCGACTATACGGGATTTACGGGAAATCGCGGGTTTTCGGTTGCCGGCGATTAAACTGCTTTCATTCGGCGTCTCATCAAAAATGAAAATATTTTTGAAAACTACAAGTCTCATGGGTTTTAGTGGTGAAAAAATAATTTTAAAAATCGTTCGGGAAATGAGTTTACTCCCTGCTTACTTTCTTTGTATACATTCGACTATACGGGATTTACGGGAAATCGCGGGTTTTCGGTTGCCGGCGATTAAACTGCTTTCATTCGGCGTCTCATCAAAAATGAAAATATTTTTGAAAACTACAAGTCTCATGGGTTTTAGTGGTGAAAAAATAATTTTAAAAATCGTTCGGGAAATGAGTTTACTCCCTGCTTACTTTCTTTGTATACATTCGACTATACGGGATTTACGGGAAATCGCGGGTTTTCGGTTGCCGGCGATTAAACTGCTTTCATTCGGCGTCTCATCAAAAATGAAAATATTTTTGAAAACTACAAGTCTCATGGGTTTTAGTGGTGAAAAAATAATTTTAAAAATCGTTCGGGAAATGAGTTTACTCCCTGCTTACTTTCTTTGTATACATTCGACTATACGGGAGGGATTTACGGGAAATCGCGGGTTTTCGGTTGCCGGCGATTAAACTGCTTTCATTCGGCGTCTCATCAAAAATGAAAATATTTTTGAAAACTACAAGTCTCATGGGTTTTAGTGGTGAAAAAATAATTTTAAAAATCGTTCGGGAAATGAGTTTACTCCCTGCTTACTTTCTTTGTATACATTCGACTATACGGGATTTACGGGAAATCGCGGGTTTTCGGTTGCCGGCGATTAAACTGCTTTCATTCGGCGTCTCATCAAAAATGAAAATATTTTTGAAAACTACAAGTCTCATGGGTTTTAGTGGTGAAAAAATAATTTTAAAAATCGTTCGGGAAATGAGTTTACTCCCTGCTTACTTTCTTTGTATACATTCGACTATACGGGATTTACGGGAAATCGCGGGTTTTCGGTTGCCGGCGATTAAACTGCTTTCATTCGGCGTCTCATCAAAAATGAAAATATTTTTGAAAACTACAAGTCTCATGGGTTTTAGTGGTGAAAAAATAATTTTAAAAATCGTTCGGGAAATGAGTTTACTCCCTGCTTACTTTCTTTGTATACATTCGACTATACGGGCGACGGGATTTACGGGAAATCGCGGGTTTTCGGTTGCCGGCGATTAAACTGCTTTCATTCGGCGTCTCATCAAAAATGAAAATATTTTTGAAAACTACAAGTCTCATGGGTTTTAGTGGTGAAAAAATAATTTTAAAAATCGTTCGGGAAATGAGTTTACTCCCTGCTTACTTTCTTTGTATACATTCGACTATACGGGAGCCGGGATTTACGGGAAATCGCGGGTTTTCGGTTGCCGGCGATTAAACTGCTTTCATTCGGCGTCTCATCAAAAATGAAAATATTTTTGAAAACTACAAGTCTCATGGGTTTTAGTGGTGAAAAAATAATTTTAAAAATCGTTCGGGAAATGAGTTTACTCCCTGCTTACTTTCTTTGTATACATTCGACTATACGGGATTTACGGGAAATCGCGGGTTTTCGGTTGCCGGCGATTAAACTGCTTTCATTCGGCGTCTCATCAAAAATGAAAATATTTTTGAAAACTACAAGTCTCATGGGTTTTAGTGGTGAAAAAATAATTTTAAAAATCGTTCGGGAAATGAGTTTACTCCCTGCTTACTTTCTTTGTATACATTCGACTATACGGGATTTACGGGAAATCGCGGGTTTTCGGTTGCCGGCGATTAAACTGCTTTCATTCGGCGTCTCATCAAAAATGAAAATATTTTTGAAAACTACAAGTCTCATGGGTTTTAGTGGTGAAAAAATAATTTTAAAAATCGTTCGGGAAATGAGTTTACTCCCTGCTTACTTTCTTTGTATACATTCGACTATACGGGATTTACGGGAAATCGCGGGTTTTCGGTTGCCGGCGATTAAACTGCTTTCATTCGGCGTCTCATCAAAAATGAAAATATTTTTGAAAACTACAAGTCTCATGGGTTTTAGTGGTGAAAAAATAATTTTAAAAATCGTTCGGGAAATGAGTTTACTCCCTGCTTACTTTCTTTGTATACATTCGACTATACGGGATTTACGGGAAATCGCGGGTTTTCGGTTGCCGGCGATTAAACTGCTTTCATTCGGCGTCTCATCAAAAATGAAAATATTTTTGAAAACTACAAGTCTCATGGGTTTTAGTGGTGAAAAAATAATTTTAAAAATCGTTCGGGAAATGAGTTTACTCCCTGCTTACTTTCTTTGTATACATTCGACTATACGGGAATTTACGGGAAATCGCGGGTTTTCGGTTGCCGGCGATTAAACTGCTTTCATTCGGCGTCTCATCAAAAATGAAAATATTTTTGAAAACTACAAGTCTCATGGGTTTTAGTGGTGAAAAAATAATTTTAAAAATCGTTCGGGAAATGAGTTTACTCCCTGCTTACTTTCTTTGTATACATTCGACTATACGGGCCGATCCGGATTTACGGGAAATCGCGGGTTTTCGGTTGCCGGCGATTAAACTGCTTTCATTCGGCGTCTCATCAAAAATGAAAATATTTTTGAAAACTACAAGTCTCATGGGTTTTAGTGGTGAAAAAATAATTTTAAAAATCGTTCGGGAAATGAGTTTACTCCCTGCTTACTTTCTTTGTATACATTCGACTATACGGGATTTACGGGAAATCGCGGGTTTTCGGTTGCCGGCGATTAAACTGCTTTCATTCGGCGTCTCATCAAAAATGAAAATATTTTTGAAAACTACAAGTCTCATGGGTTTTAGTGGTGAAAAAATAATTTTAAAAATCGTTCGGGAAATGAGTTTACTCCCTGCTTACTTTCTTTGTATACATTCGACTATACGGGATTTACGGGAAATCGCGGGTTTTCGGTTGCCGGCGATTAAACTGCTTTCATTCGGCGTCTCATCAAAAATGAAAATATTTTTGAAAACTACAAGTCTCATGGGTTTTAGTGGTGAAAAAATAATTTTAAAAATCGTTCGGGAAATGAGTTTACTCCCTGCTTACTTTCTTTGTATACATTCGACTATACGGGATTTACGGGAAATCGCGGGTTTTCGGTTGCCGGCGATTAAACTGCTTTCATTCGGCGTCTCATCAAAAATGAAAATATTTTTGAAAACTACAAGTCTCATGGGTTTTAGTGGTGAAAAAATAATTTTAAAAATCGTTCGGGAAATGAGTTTACTCCCTGCTTACTTTCTTTGTATACATTCGACTATACGGGATTTACGGGAAATCGCGGGTTTTCGGTTGCCGGCGATTAAACTGCTTTCATTCGGCGTCTCATCAAAAATGAAAATATTTTTGAAAACTACAAGTCTCATGGGTTTTAGTGGTGAAAAAATAATTTTAAAAATCGTTCGGGAAATGAGTTTACTCCCTGCTTACTTTCTTTGTATACATTCGACTATACGGGATTTACGGGAAATCGCGGGTTTTCGGTTGCCGGCGATTAAACTGCTTTCATTCGGCGTCTCATCAAAAATGAAAATATTTTTGAAAACTACAAGTCTCATGGGTTTTAGTGGTGAAAAAATAATTTTAAAAATCGTTCGGGAAATGAGTTTACTCCCTGCTTACTTTCTTTGTATACATTCGACTATACGGGATTTACGGGAAATCGCGGGTTTTCGGTTGCCGGCGATTAAACTGCTTTCATTCGGCGTCTCATCAAAAATGAAAATATTTTTGAAAACTACAAGTCTCATGGGTTTTAGTGGTGAAAAAATAATTTTAAAAATCGTTCGGGAAATGAGTTTACTCCCTGCTTACTTTCTTTGTATACATTCGACTATACGGGATTTACGGGAAATCGCGGGTTTTCGGTTGCCGGCGATTAAACTGCTTTCATTCGGCGTCTCATCAAAAATGAAAATATTTTTGAAAACTACAAGTCTCATGGGTTTTAGTGGTGAAAAAATAATTTTAAAAATCGTTCGGGAAATGAGTTTACTCCCTGCTTACTTTCTTTGTATACATTCGACTATACGGGATTTACGGGAAATCGCGGGTTTTCGGTTGCCGGCGATTAAACTGCTTTCATTCGGCGTCTCATCAAAAATGAAAATATTTTTGAAAACTACAAGTCTCATGGGTTTTAGTGGTGAAAAAATAATTTTAAAAATCGTTCGGGAAATGAGTTTACTCCCTGCTTACTTTCTTTGTATACATTCGACTATACGGGATTTACGGGAAATCGCGGGTTTTCGGTTGCCGGCGATTAAACTGCTTTCATTCGGCGTCTCATCAAAAATGAAAATATTTTTGAAAACTACAAGTCTCATGGGTTTTAGTGGTGAAAAAATAATTTTAAAAATCGTTCGGGAAATGAGTTTACTCCCTGCTTACTTTCTTTGTATACATTCGACTATACGGGATTTACGGGAAATCGCGGGTTTTCGGTTGCCGGCGATTAAACTGCTTTCATTCGGCGTCTCATCAAAAATGAAAATATTTTTGAAAACTACAAGTCTCATGGGTTTTAGTGGTGAAAAAATAATTTTAAAAATCGTTCGGGAAATGAGTTTACTCCCTGCTTACTTTCTTTGTATACATTCGACTATACGGGATTTACGGGAAATCGCGGGTTTTCGGTTGCCGGCGATTAAACTGCTTTCATTCGGCGTCTCATCAAAAATGAAAATATTTTTGAAAACTACAAGTCTCATGGGTTTTAGTGGTGAAAAAATAATTTTAAAAATCGTTCGGGAAATGAGTTTACTCCCTGCTTACTTTCTTTGTATACATTCGACTATACGGGATTTACGGGAAATCGCGGGTTTTCGGTTGCCGGCGATTAAACTGCTTTCATTCGGCGTCTCATCAAAAATGAAAATATTTTTGAAAACTACAAGTCTCATGGGTTTTAGTGGTGAAAAAATAATTTTAAAAATCGTTCGGGAAATGAGTTTACTCCCTGCTTACTTTCTTTGTATACATTCGACTATACGGGATTTTACGGGAAATCGCGGGTTTTCGGTTGCCGGCGATTAAACTGCTTTCATTCGGCGTCTCATCAAAAATGAAAATATTTTTGAAAACTACAAGTCTCATGGGTTTTAGTGGTGAAAAAATAATTTTAAAAATCGTTCGGGAAATGAGTTTACTCCCTGCTTACTTTCTTTGTATACATTCGACTATACGGGATTTACGGGAAATCGCGGGTTTTCGGTTGCCGGCGATTAAACTGCTTTCATTCGGCGTCTCATCAAAAATGAAAATATTTTTGAAAACTACAAGTCTCATGGGTTTTAGTGGTGAAAAAATAATTTTAAAAATCGTTCGGGAAATGAGTTTACTCCCTGCTTACTTTCTTTGTATACATTCGACTATACGGGATTTTACGGGAAATCGCGGGTTTTCGGTTGCCGGCGATTAAACTGCTTTCATTCGGCGTCTCATCAAAAATGAAAATATTTTTGAAAACTACAAGTCTCATGGGTTTTAGTGGTGAAAAAATAATTTTAAAAATCGTTCGGGAAATGAGTTTACTCCCTGCTTACTTTCTTTGTATACATTCGACTATACGGGATTTACGGGAAATCGCGGGTTTTCGGTTGCCGGCGATTAAACTGCTTTCATTCGGCGTCTCATCAAAAATGAAAATATTTTTGAAAACTACAAGTCTCATGGGTTTTAGTGGTGAAAAAATAATTTTAAAAATCGTTCGGGAAATGAGTTTACTCCCTGCTTACTTTCTTTGTATACATTCGACTATACGGGATTTACGGGAAATCGCGGGTTTTCGGTTGCCGGCGATTAAACTGCTTTCATTCGGCGTCTCATCAAAAATGAAAATATTTTTGAAAACTACAAGTCTCATGGGTTTTAGTGGTGAAAAAATAATTTTAAAAATCGTTCGGGAAATGAGTTTACTCCCTGCTTACTTTCTTTGTATACATTCGACTATACGGGATTTACGGGAAATCGCGGGTTTTCGGTTGCCGGCGATTAAACTGCTTTCATTCGGCGTCTCATCAAAAATGAAAATATTTTTGAAAACTACAAGTCTCATGGGTTTTAGTGGTGAAAAAATAATTTTAAAAATCGTTCGGGAAATGAGTTTACTCCCTGCTTACTTTCTTTGTATACATTCGACTATACGGGATTTACGGGAAATCGCGGGTTTTCGGTTGCCGGCGATTAAACTGCTTTCATTCGGCGTCTCATCAAAAATGAAAATATTTTTGAAAACTACAAGTCTCATGGGTTTTAGTGGTGAAAAAATAATTTTAAAAATCGTTCGGGAAATGAGTTTACTCCCTGCTTACTTTCTTTGTATACATTCGACTATACGGGATTTACGGGAAATCGCGGGTTTTCGGTTGCCGGCGATTAAACTGCTTTCATTCGGCGTCTCATCAAAAATGAAAATATTTTTGAAAACTACAAGTCTCATGGGTTTTAGTGGTGAAAAAATAATTTTAAAAATCGTTCGGGAAATGAGTTTACTCCCTGCTTACTTTCTTTGTATACATTCGACTATACGGGATTTTACGGGAAATCGCGGGTTTTCGGTTGCCGGCGATTAAACTGCTTTCATTCGGCGTCTCATCAAAAATGAAAATATTTTTGAAAACTACAAGTCTCATGGGTTTTAGTGGTGAAAAAATAATTTTAAAAATCGTTCGGGAAATGAGTTTACTCCCTGCTTACTTTCTTTGTATACATTCGACTATACGGGATTTACGGGAAATCGCGGGTTTTCGGTTGCCGGCGATTAAACTGCTTTCATTCGGCGTCTCATCAAAAATGAAAATATTTTTGAAAACTACAAGTCTCATGGGTTTTAGTGGTGAAAAAATAATTTTAAAAATCGTTCGGGAAATGAGTTTACTCCCTGCTTACTTTCTTTGTATACATTCGACTATACGGGATTTACGGGAAATCGCGGGTTTTCGGTTGCCGGCGATTAAACTGCTTTCATTCGGCGTCTCATCAAAAATGAAAATATTTTTGAAAACTACAAGTCTCATGGGTTTTAGTGGTGAAAAAATAATTTTAAAAATCGTTCGGGAAATGAGTTTACTCCCTGCTTACTTTCTTTGTATACATTCGACTATACGGGATTTACGGGAAATCGCGGGTTTTCGGTTGCCGGCGATTAAACTGCTTTCATTCGGCGTCTCATCAAAAATGAAAATATTTTTGAAAACTACAAGTCTCATGGGTTTTAGTGGTGAAAAAATAATTTTAAAAATCGTTCGGGAAATGAGTTTACTCCCTGCTTACTTTCTTTGTATACATTCGACTATACGGGATTTACGGGAAATCGCGGGTTTTCGGTTGCCGGCGATTAAACTGCTTTCATTCGGCGTCTCATCAAAAATGAAAATATTTTTGAAAACTACAAGTCTCATGGGTTTTAGTGGTGAAAAAATAATTTTAAAAATCGTTCGGGAAATGAGTTTACTCCCTGCTTACTTTCTTTGTATACATTCGACTATACGGGATTTACGGGAAATCGCGGGTTTTCGGTTGCCGGCGATTAAACTGCTTTCATTCGGCGTCTCATCAAAAATGAAAATATTTTTGAAAACTACAAGTCTCATGGGTTTTAGTGGTGAAAAAATAATTTTAAAAATCGTTCGGGAAATGAGTTTACTCCCTGCTTACTTTCTTTGTATACATTCGACTATACGGGATTTACGGGAAATCGCGGGTTTTCGGTTGCCGGCGATTAAACTGCTTTCATTCGGCGTCTCATCAAAAATGAAAATATTTTTGAAAACTACAAGTCTCATGGGTTTTAGTGGTGAAAAAATAATTTTAAAAATCGTTCGGGAAATGAGTTTACTCCCTGCTTACTTTCTTTGTATACATTCGACTATACGGGATTTACGGGAAATCGCGGGTTTTCGGTTGCCGGCGATTAAACTGCTTTCATTCGGCGTCTCATCAAAAATGAAAATATTTTTGAAAACTACAAGTCTCATGGGTTTTAGTGGTGAAAAAATAATTTTAAAAATCGTTCGGGAAATGAGTTTACTCCCTGCTTACTTTCTTTGTATACATTCGACTATACGGGATTTACGGGAAATCGCGGGTTTTCGGTTGCCGGCGATTAAACTGCTTTCATTCGGCGTCTCATCAAAAATGAAAATATTTTTGAAAACTACAAGTCTCATGGGTTTTAGTGGTGAAAAAATAATTTTAAAAATCGTTCGGGAAATGAGTTTACTCCCTGCTTACTTTCTTTGTATACATTCGACTATACGGGATTTACGGGAAATCGCGGGTTTTCGGTTGCCGGCGATTAAACTGCTTTCATTCGGCGTCTCATCAAAAATGAAAATATTTTTGAAAACTACAAGTCTCATGGGTTTTAGTGGTGAAAAAATAATTTTAAAAATCGTTCGGGAAATGAGTTTACTCCCTGCTTACTTTCTTTGTATACATTCGACTATACGGGATTTACGGGAAATCGCGGGTTTTCGGTTGCCGGCGATTAAACTGCTTTCATTCGGCGTCTCATCAAAAATGAAAATATTTTTGAAAACTACAAGTCTCATGGGTTTTAGTGGTGAAAAAATAATTTTAAAAATCGTTCGGGAAATGAGTTTACTCCCTTACTTTCTTTGTATACATTCGACTATACGGGATTTACGGGAAATCGCGGGTTTTCGGTTGCCGGCGATTAAACTGCTTTCATTCGGCGTCTCATCAAAAATGAAAATATTTTTGAAAACTACAAGTCTCATGGGTTTTAGTGGTGAAAAAATAATTTTAAAAATCGTTCGGGAAATGAGTTTACTCCCTGCTTACTTTCTTTGTATACATTCGACTATACGGGATTTACGGGAAATCGCGGGTTTTCGGTTGCCGGCGATTAAACTGCTTTCATTCGGCGTCTCATCAAAAATGAAAATATTTTTGAAAACTACAAGTCTCATGGGTTTTAGTGGTGAAAAAATAATTTTAAAAATCGTTCGGGAAATGAGTTTACTCCCTGCTTACTTTCTTTGTATACATTCGACTATACGGGATTTACGGGAAATCGCGGGTTTTCGGTTGCCGGCGATTAAACTGCTTTCATTCGGCGTCTCATCAAAAATGAAAATATTTTTGAAAACTACAAGTCTCATGGGTTTTAGTGGTGAAAAAATAATTTTAAAAATCGTTCGGGAAATGAGTTTACTCCCTGCTTACTTTCTTTGTATACATTCGACTATACGGGATTTACGGGAAATCGCGGGTTTTCGGTTGCCGGCGATTAAACTGCTTTCATTCGGCGTCTCATCAAAAATGAAAATATTTTTGAAAACTACAAGTCTCATGGGTTTTAGTGGTGAAAAAATAATTTTAAAAATCGTTCGGGAAATGAGTTTACTCCCTGCTTACTTTCTTTGTATACATTCGACTATACGGGCCGATTTACGGGAAATCGCGGGTTTTCGGTTGCCGGCGATTAAACTGCTTTCATTCGGCGTCTCATCAAAAATGAAAATATTTTTGAAAACTACAAGTCTCATGGGTTTTAGTGGTGAAAAAATAATTTTAAAAATCGTTCGGGAAATGAGTTTACTCCCTGCTTACTTTCTTTGTATACATTCGACTATACGGGATTTACGGGAAATCGCGGGTTTTCGGTTGCCGGCGATTAAACTGCTTTCATTCGGCGTCTCATCAAAAATGAAAATATTTTTGAAAACTACAAGTCTCATGGGTTTTAGTGGTGAAAAAATAATTTTAAAAATCGTTCGGGAAATGAGTTTACTCCCTGCTTACTTTCTTTGTATACATTCGACTATACGGGCCGACGGGATTTAAAATCGCGGGTTTTCGGTTGCCGGCGATTAAACTGCTTTCATTCGGCGTCTCATCAAAAATGAAAATATTTTTGAAAACTACAAGTCTCATGGGTTTTAGTGGTGAAAAAATAATTTTAAAAATCGTTCGGGAAATGAGTTTACTCCCTGCTTACTTTCTTTGTATACATTCGACTATACGGGATTTACGGGAAATCGCGGGTTTTCGGTTGCCGGCGATTAAACTGCTTTCATTCGGCGTCTCATCAAAAATGAAAATATTTTTGAAAACTACAAGTCTCATGGGTTTTAGTGGTGAAAAAATAATTTTAAAAATCGTTCGGGAAATGAGTTTACTCCCTGCTTACTTTCTTTGTATACATTCGACTATACGGGATTTACGGGAAATCGCGGGTTTTCGGTTGCCGGCGATTAAACTGCTTTCATTCGGCGTCTCATCAAAAATGAAAATATTTTTGAAAACTACAAGTCTCATGGGTTTTAGTGGTGAAAAAATAATTTTAAAAATCGTTCGGGAAATGAGTTTACTCCCTGCTTACTTTCTTTGTATACATTCGACTATACGGCCGATCCGGGATTTACGGGAAATCGCGGGTTTTCGGTTGCCGGCGATTAAACTGCTTTCATTCGGCGTCTCATCAAAAATGAAAATATTTTTGAAAACTACAAGTCTCATGGGTTTTAGTGGTGAAAAAATAATTTTAAAAATCGTTCGGGAAATGAGTTTACTCTGCTGCTTACTTTCTTTGTATACATTCGACTATACGGGATTTACGGGAAATCGCGGGTTTTCGGTTGCCGGCGATTAAACTGCTTTCATTCGGCGTCTCATCAAAAATGAAAATATTTTTGAAAACTACAAGTCTCATGGGTTTTAGTGGTGAAAAAAAAATTTTAAAAATCGTTCGGGAAATGAGTTTACTCCCTGCTTACTTTTTCTTTGTATACATTCGACTATACGGGCGATTTTACGGGAAATCGCGGGTTTTCGGTTGCCGGCGATTGAACTGCTTTCATTCGGCGTCTCATCAAAAATGAAAATATTTTTTAAAACTACAAGTCTCATGGGTTTTAGTGGTGAAAAAAATAATTTTAAAAATCGTTCGGGAAATGAGTTTACTCCCTGCTTACTTCTTTCTTTGTATAACATTCGACTATACGGGCCGAT
>JASGCC010004481.1:0-19748 GCA_030067915.1 Hydractinia echinata | reverse complement strand
AAAAATGAAAATATTTTTGAAAACTACAAGTCTCATGGGTTTAGTGGTGAAAAAATAATTTTAAAAATCGTTCGGGAAATGAGTTTACTCCCTGGGTACTTTCTTTGTATACATTCGACTATACGGCCGAGCCCGGGATTTACGGGAAATCGCGGGTTTTCGTTTGCCGGCGATTAAACTGCTTTCATTCGCGTCTCATCAAAAATGAAAACATTTTTGAAAACTACAAGTCTCATGGGTTTTAGTGGTGAAAAAATAATTTTAAAAATCGTTCGGGAAATGAGTTTACTCCCTGGGTACTTTCTTTGTATACATTCGACTATACGGGCCGAGCCCGGGATTTACGGGAAATCGCGGGTTTTCGTTTGCCGGCGATTAAACTGCTTTCATTCGCGTCTCATCAAAAATGAAATATTTTTGAAAACTACAAGTCTCATGGGTTTTAGTGGTGAAAAATAATTTTAAAAATCGTTCGGGAAATGAGTTTACTCCCTGGGTACTTTCTTTGTATACATTCGACTATACGGGCCGAGCCCGGGATTTACGGGAAATCGCGGGTTTTCGTTTGCGGCGATTAAACTGCTTTCATTCGGCGTCTCATCAAAAATGAAAAATTTTTGAAAACTACAAGTCTCATGGGTTTTAGTGGTGAAAAAATTTTAAAAATCGTTCGGGAAATGAGTTTACTCCCTGGGTACTTTCTTTGTATACATTCGACTATACGGGCCGAGCCCGGATTTACGGGAAATCGCGGGTTTTCGTTTGCCGGCGATTAAACTGCTTTCATTCGGCGTCTCATTAAAAATGAAAACATTTTTGAAAACTACAAGTCTCATGGGTTTTAGTGGTGAAAAAATAATTTTAAAAATCGTTCGGGAAATGAGTTTACTCCCTGGGTACTTTCTTTGTATACATTCGACTATACGGGCCGAGCCCGGGATTTACGGGAAATCGCGGGTTTTCGTTTGCCGGCGATTAAACTGCTTTCATTCGCGTCTCATCAAAAATGAAAATATTTTTGAAAACTACAAGTCTCATGGGTTTTAGTGGTGAAAAAATAATTTTAAAAATCGTTCGGGAAATGAGTTTACTCCCTGGGTACTTTCTTTGTATACATTCGACTATACGGGCCGAGCCCGGGATTTACGGGAAATCGCGGGTTTTCGTTTGCCGGCGATTAAACTGCTTTCATTCGGCGTCTCATCAAAAATGAAAATATTTTTGAAAACTACAAGTCTCATGGGTTTTAGTGGTGAAAAAATAATTTTAAAAATCGTTCGGGAAATGAGTTTACTCCCTGGGTACTTTCTTTGTATACATTCGACTATACGGGCCGAGCCCGGGATTTACGGGAAATCGCGGGTTTTCGTTTGCCGGCGATTAAACTGCTTTCATTCGGCGTCTCATCAAAAATGAAAACATTTTTGAAAACTACAAGTCTCATGGGTTTTAGTGGTGAAAAAATAATTTTAAAAATCGTTCGGGAAATGAGTTTACTCCCTGGGTACTTTCTTTGTATACATTCGACTATACGGGCCGAGCCCGGGATTTACGGAAATCGCGGGTTTTCGTTTGCCGGCGATTAAACTGCTTTCATTCGCGTCTCATCAAAAATGAAAATTTTTGAAAACTACAAGTCTCATGGGTTTTAGTGGTGAAAAAATAATTTTAAAAATCGTTCGGGAAATGAGTTTACTCCCTGGGTACTTTCTTTGTATACATTCGACTATACGGGCCGAGCCCGGGATTTACGGGAAATCGCGGGTTTTCGTTTGCGGCGATTAAACTGCTTTCATTCGGCGTCTCATCAAAAATGAAATATTTTTGAAACTACAAGTCTCATGGTTTTAGTGGTGAAAAAATAATTTTAAAAATCGTTCGGGAAATGAGTTTACTCCCTGGGTACTTTCTTTGTATACATTCGACTATACGGGCCGAGCCCGGGATTTACGGGAAATCGCGGGTTTTCGTTTGCCGGCGATTAAACTGCTTTCATTCGGCGTCTCATCAAAAATGAAAATATTTTTGAAAACTACAAGTCTCATGGGTTTTAGTGGTGAAAAAATAATTTTAAAAATCGTTCGGGAAATGAGTTTACTCCCTGGGTACTTTCTTTGTATACATTCGACTATACGGGCCGAGCCCGGGATTTACGGGAAATCGCGGGTTTTCGTTTGCCGGCGATTAAACTGCTTTCATTCGGCGTCTCATCAAAAATGAAAATATTTTGAAAACTACAAGTCTCATGGGTTTTAGTGGTGAAAAAATAATTTTAAAAATCGTTCGGGAAATGAGTTTACTCCCTGGGTACTTTCTTTGTATACATTCGACTATACGGGCCGAGCCCGGGATTTACGGGAAATCGCGGTTTTCGTTTGCCGGCGATTAAACTGCTTTCATTCGGCGTCTCATCAAAAATGAAAAATTTTTGAAAACTACAAGTCTCATGGGTTTTAGTGGTGAAAAAATAATTTTAAAAATCATTCGGGAAATGAGTTTACTCCCTGGGTACTTTCTTTGTATACATTCGACTGTACGGGCCGAGCCCGGGATTTACGGGAAATCGCGGGTTTTCGTTTGCCGGCGATTAAACTGCTTTCATTCGGCGTCTCATCAAAAATGAAAATATTTTTGAAAACTACAAGTCTCATGGGTTTTAGTGGTGAAAAAATAATTTTAAAAATCGTTCGGGAAATGAGTTTACTCCCTGGGTACTTTCTTTGTATACATTCGACTATACGGGCCGAGCCCGGGATTTACGGGAAATCGCGGGTTTTCGTTTGCCGGCGATTAAACTGCTTTCATTCGGCGTCTCATCAAAAATGAAAATATTTTTGAAAACTACAAGTCTCATGGGTTTTAGTGGTGAAAAAATAATTTTAAAAATCGTTCGGGAAATGAGTTTACTCCCTGGGTACTTTCTTTGTATACATTCGACTATACGGGCCGAGCCCGGGATTTACGGGAAATCGCGGGTTTTCGTTTGCCGGCGATTAAACTGCTTTCATTCGGCGTCTCATCAAAAATGAAAACATTTTTGAAAACTACAAGTCTCGTGGGTTTAGTGGTGAAAAAATAATTTTAAAAATCGTTCGGGAAATGAGTTTACTCCCTGGGTACTTTCTTTGTATACATTCGACTATACGGGCCGAGCCCGGGATTTACGGGAAATCGCGGGTTTTCGTTTGCCGGCGATTAAACTGCTTTCATTCGGCGTCTCATCAAAATGAAAAATTTTGAAAACTACAAGTCTCATGGGTTTTAGTGGTGAAAAAATAATTTTAAAAATCGTTCGGGAAATGAGTTTACTCCCTGGGTACTTTCTTTGTATACATTCGACTATACGGGCCGAGCCCGGGATTTACGGGAAATCGCGGGTTTTCGTTTGCCGGCGATTAAACTGCTTTCATTCGGCGTCTCATCAAAAATGAAAATATTTTTGAAAACTACAAGTCTCATGGGTTTTAGTGGTGAAAAAATAATTTTAAAAATCGTTCGGGAAATGAGTTTACTCCCTGGGTACTTTCTTTGTATACATTCGACTATACGGGCCGAGCCCGGGATTTACGGGAAATCGCGGGTTTTCGTTTGCCGGCGATTAAACTGCTTTCATTCGGCGTCTCATCAAAAATGAAAATATTTTTGAAAACTACAAGTCTCATGGGTTTTAGTGGTGAAAAAATAATTTTAAAAATCGTTCGGGAAATGAGTTTACTCCCTGGGTACTTTCTTTGTATACATTCGACTATACGGGCCGAGCCCGGGATTTACGGGAAATCGCGGGTTTTCGTTTGCCGGCGATTAAACTGCTTTCATTCGGCGTCTCATCAAAAATGAAAACATTTTTGAAAACTACAAGTCTCATGGGTTTTAGTGGTGAAAAAATAATTTTAAAAATCGTTCGGGAAATGAGTTTACTCCCTGGGTACTTTCTTTGTATACATTCGACTATACGGGCCGAGCCCGGGATTTACGGGAAATCGCGGGTTTTCGTTTGCCGGCGATTAAACTGCTTTCATTCTGCGTCTCATCAAAAATGAAAATTTTTGAAAACTACAAGTCTCATGGGTTTTAGTGGTGAAAAAATATTTTAAAAATCGTTCGGGAAATGAGTTTACTCCCTGGGTACTTTCTTTGTATACATTCGACTATACGGGCCGAGCCCGGGATTTACGGGAAATCGCGGGTTTTCGTTTGCCGGCGATTAAACTGCTTTCATTCGGCGTCTCATCAAAAATGAAAATATTTTTGAAAACTACAAGTCTCATGGGTTTTAGTGGTGAAAAAATAATTTTAAAAATCGTTCGGGAAATGAGTTTACTCCCTGGGTACTTTCTTTGTATACATTCGACTATACGGGCCGAGCCCGGGATTTACGGGAAATCGCGGGTTTTCGTTTGCCGGCGATTAAACTGCTTTCATTCGGCGTCTCATCAAAAATGAAAATATTTTTGAAAACTACAAGTCTCATGGGTTTTAGTGGTGAAAAAATAATTTTAAAAATCGTTCGGGAAATGAGTTTACTCCCTGGGTACTTTCTTTGTATACATTCGACTATACGGGCCGAGCCCGGATTTACGGGAAATCGCGGGTTTTCGTTTGCCGGCGATTAAACTGCTTTCATTCGGCGTCTCATTAAAAATGAAAATATTTTGAAAACTACAAGTCTCATGGGTTTTAGTGGTGAAAAAATAATTTTAAAAATCGTTCGGGAAATGAGTTTACTCCCTGGGTACTTTCTTTGTATACATTCGACTATACGGGCCGAGCCCGGGATTTACGGGAAATCGCGGGTTTTCGTTTGCCGGATTAAACTGCTTTCATTCGGCGTCTCATCAAAAATGAAAATTTTTGAAAACTACAAGTCTCATGGGTTTTAGTGGTGAAAAAATAATTTTAAAAATCGTTCGGGAAATGAGTTTACTCCCTGGGTACTTTCTTTGTATACATTCGACTATACGGGCCGAGCCCGGGATTTACGGGAAATCGCGGGTTTTCGTTTGCCGGCGATTAAACTGCTTTCATTCGGCGTCTCATCAAAAATGAAAAATTTTTGAAAACTACAAGTCTCATGGGTTTTAGTGGTGAAAAAATAATTTTAAAAATCGTTCGGGAAATGAGTTTACTCCCTGGGTACTTTCTTTGTATACATTCGACTATACGGGCCGAGCCCGGGATTTACGGGAAATCGCGGGTTTTCGTTTGCCGGCGATTAAACTGCTTTCATTCGGCGTCTCATCAAAAATGAAAATATTTTTGAAAACTACAAGTCTCATGGGTTTTAGTGGTGAAAAAATAATTTTAAAAATCGTTCGGGAAATGAGTTTACTCCCTGGGTACTTTCTTTGTATACATTCGACTATACGGGCCGAGCCCGGGATTTACGGGAAATCGCGGGTTTTCGTTTGCCGGCGATTAAACTGCTTTCATTCGGCGTCTCATCAAAAATGAAAATATTTTTGAAAACTACAAGTCTCATGGGTTTTAGTGGTGAAAAAATAATTTTAAAAATCGTTCGGGAAATGAGTTTACTCCCTGGGTACTTTCTTTGTATACATTCGACTATACGGGCCGAGCCCGGGATTTACGGGAAATCGCGGGTTTTCGTTTGCCGGCGATTAAACTGCTTTCATTCGGCGTCTCATCAAAAATGAAAATATTTTTGAAAACTACAAGTCTCATGGGTTTTAGTGGTGAAAAAATAATTTTAAAAATCGTTCGGGAAATGAGTTTACTCCCTGGGTACTTTCTTTGTATACATTCGACTATACGGGCCGAGCCCGGGATTTACGGGAAATCGCGGGTTTTCGTTTGTCGGCGATTAAACTGCTTTCATTCGGCGTCTCATCAAAAATGAAAATTTTTTTGAAAACTACAAGTCTCATGGGTTTTAGTGGTGAAAAAATAATTTTAAAAATCGTTCGGGAAATGAGTTTACTCCCTGGGTACTTTCTTTGTATACATTCGACTATACGGGCCGAGCCCGGGATTTACGGGAAATCGCGGGTTTTCGTTTGCCGGCGATTAAACTGCTTTCATTCGGCGTCTCATCAAAAATGAAAAATTTTTGAAAACTACAAGTCTCATGGGTTTTAGTGGTGAAAAAATAATTTTAAAAATCGTTCGGGAAATGAGTTTACTCCCTGGGTACTTTCTTTGTATACATTCGACTATACGGGCCGAGCCCGGGATTTACGGGAAATCGCGGGTTTTCGTTTGCGGCGATTAAACTGCTTTCATTCGGCGTCTCATCAAAAATGAAAATTTTTGAAAACTACAAGTCTCATGGGTTTTAGTGGTGAAAAATAATTTTAAAAATCGTTCGGGAAATGAGTTTACTCCCTGGGTACTTTCTTTGTATACATTCGACTATACGGGCCGAGCCCGGGATTTACGGGAAATCGCGGGTTTTCGTTTGCGGCGATTAAACTGCTTTCATTCGGCGTCTCATCAAAAATGAAAATATTTTTGAAAACTACAAGTCTCATGGGTTTTAGTGGTGAAAAAATAATTTTAAAAATCGTTCGGGAAATGCGTTTACTCCCTGGGTACTTTCTTTGTATACATTCGACTATACGGGCCGAGCCCGGGATTTACGGGAAATCGCGGGTTTTCGTTTGCCGGCGATTAAACTGCTTTCATTCGGCGTCTCATCAAAAATGAAAATTTTTGAAAACTACAAGTCTCATGGGTTTTAGTGGTGAAAAATAATTTTAAAAATCGTTCGGGAAATGAGTTTACTCCCTGGGTACTTTCTTTGTATACATTCGACTATACGGGCCGAGCCCGGGATTTACGGGAAATCGCGGGTTTTCGTTTGCCGGCGATTAAACTGCTTTCATTCGGCGTCTCATCAAAAATGAAAACATTTTTGAAAACTACAAGTCTCATGGGTTTTAGTGGTGAAAAATAATTTTAAAAATCGTTCGGGAAATGAGTTTACTCCCTGGGTACTTTCTTTGTATACATTCGACTATACGGGCCGAGCCCGGGATTTACGGGAAATCGCGGGTTTTCGTTTGCCGGCGATTAAACTGCTTTCATTCGGCGTCTCATCAAAAATGAAAATATTTTGAAAACTACAAGTCTCATGGGTTTTAGTGGTGAAAAAATAATTTTAAAAATCGTTCGGGAAATGAGTTTACTCCCTGGGTACTTTCTTTGTATACATTCGACTATACGGGCCGAGCCCGGGATTTACGGGAAATCGCGGGTTTTCGTTTGCCGGCGATTAAACTGCTTTCATTCGGCGTCTCATCAAAAATGAAAATATTTTTGAAAACTACAAGTCTCATGGGTTTTAGTGGTGAAAAAATAATTTTAAAAATCGTTCGGGAAATGAGTTTACTCCCTGGGTACTTTCTTTGTATACATTCGACTATACGGGCCGAGCCCGGGATTTACGGGAAATCGCGGGTTTTCGTTTGCCGGCGATTAAACTGCTTTCATTCGGCGTCTCATCAAAAATGAAAACATTTTTGAAAACTACAAGTCTCATGGGTTTTAGTGGTGAAAAAATAATTTTAAAAATCGTTCGGGAAATGAGTTTACTCCCTGGGTACTTTCTTTGTATACATTCGACTATACGGGCCGAGCCCGGGATTTACGGGAAATCGCGGGTTTTCGTTTGCCGGCGATTAAACTGCTTTCATTCGGCGTCTCATCAAAAATGAAAATATTTTTGAAAACTACAAGTCTCATGGGTTTTAGTGGTGAAAAAAATTTTAAAAATCGTTCGGGAAATGAGTTTACTCCCTGGGTACTTTCTTTGTATACATTCGACTATACGGGCCGAGCCCGGGATTTACGGGAAATCGCGGGTTTTCGTTTGTCGCGCGATTAAACTGCTTTCATTCGGCGTCTCATCAAAAATGAAAACATTTTTGAAAACTACAAGTCTCATGGGTTTTAGTGGTGAAAAATAATTTTAAAAATCGTTCGGGAAATGAGTTTACTCCCTGGGTACTTTCTTTGTATACATTCGACTATACGGGCCGAGCCCGGGATTTACGGGAAATCGCGGGTTTTCGTTTGCCGGCGATTAAACTGCTTTCATTCGGCGTCTCATCAAAAATGAAAATATTTTTGAAAACTACAAGTCTCATGGGTTTTAGTGGTGAAAAATAATTTTAAAAATCGTTCGGGAAATGAGTTTACTCCCTGGGTACTTTCTTTGTATACATTCGACTATACGGGCCGAGCCCGGGATTTACGGGAAATCGCGGGTTTTCGTTTGCCGGCGATTAAACTGCTTTCATTCGGCGTCTCATCAAAAATGAAAAATTTTTGAAAACTACAAGTCTCATGGGTTTTAGTGGTGAAAAATAATTTTAAAAATCGTTCGGGAAATGAGTTTACTCCCTGGGTACTTTCTTTGTATACATTCGACTATACGGGCCGAGCCCGGGATTTACGGGAAATCGCGGGTTTTCGTTTGCGGCGATTAAACTGCTTTCATTCGGCGTCTCATCAAAAATGAAAATATTTTTGAAAACTACAAGTCTCATGGGTTTTAGTGGTGAAAAAATAATTTTAAAAATCGTTCGGGAAATGAGTTTACTCCCTGGGTACTTTCTTTCTATACATTCGACTATACGGGCCGAGCCCGGGATTAACGGGAAATCGCGGGTTTTCGTTTGCGGCGATTAAACTGCTTTCATTCGGCGTCTCATCAAAAATGAAAATATTTTTGAAAACTACAAGTCTCATGGGTTTTAGTGGTGAAAAATAATTTTAAAAATCGTTCGGGAAATGAGTTTACTCCCTGGGTACTTTCTTTGTATACATTCGACTATACGGGCCGAGCCCGGGATTTACGGGAAATCGCGGGTTTTCGTTTGCCGGCGATTAAACTGCTTTCATTCGGCGTCTCATCAAAAATGAAAACATTTTTGAAAACTACAAGTCTCATGGGTTTTAGTGGTGAAAAAATAATTTTAAAAATCGTTCGGGAAATGAGTTTACTCCCTGGGTACTTTCTTTGTATACATTCGACTATACGGGCCGAGCCCGGGATTTACGGGAAATCGCGGGTTTTCGTTTGCGGCGATTAAACTGCTTTCATTCGGCGTCTCATCAAAAATGAAAATATTTTGAAAACTACAAGTCTCATGGGTTTTAGTGGTGAAAAAATAATTTTAAAAATCGTTCGGGAAATGAGTTTACTCCCTGGGTACTTTCTTTGTATACATTCGACTATACGGGCCGAGCCCGGGATTTACGGGAAATCGCGGGTTTTCGTTTGTCGGCGATTAAACTGCTTTCATTCGGCGTCTCATCAAAAATGAAAATATTTTGGAAAGCTATAAGTCTCATGGGTTTTAGTTGTGAAAAAATAATTTTAAAAATCGTTCGGGAAATGAGTTTACTCCCTGGGTACTTTCTTTGTATACATTCGACTATACGGGCCGAGCCCGGGATTTACGGGAAATCGCGGGTTTTCGTTTGCCGGCGATTAAACTGCTTTCATTCGGCGTCTCATCAAAAATGAAAATATTTTTGAAAACTACAAGTCTCATGGGTTTTAGTGGTGAAAAAATAATTTTAAAAATCGTTCGGGAAATGAGTTTACTCCCTGGGTACTTTCTTTGTATACATTCGACTATACGGGCCGAGCCCGGGATTTACGGGAAATCGCGGGTTTTCGTTTGCCGGCGATTAAACTGCTTTCATTCGGCGTCTCATCAAAAATGAAAATATTTTTGAAAACTACAAGTCTCATGGGTTTTAGTGGTGAAAAAATAATTTTAAAAATCGTTCGGGAAATGAGTTTACTCCCTGGGTACTTTCTTTGTATACATTCGACTATACGGGCCGAGCCCGGGATTTACGGGAAATCGCGGGTTTTCGTTTGCCGGCGATTAAACTGCTTTCATTCGGCGTCTCATCAAAAATGAAAATTTTTGAAAACTACAAGTCTCATGGGTTTTAGTGGTGAAAAAATAATTTTAAAAATCGTTCGGGAAATGAGTTTACTCCCTGGGTACTTTCTTTGTATACATTCGACTATACGGGCCGAGCCCGGGATTTACGGGAAATCGCGGGTTTTCGTTTGCGGCGATTAAACTGCTTTCATTCGGCGTCTCATCAAAAATGAAAATATTTTTGAAAACTACAAGTCTCATGGGTTTTAGTGGTGAAAAAATAATTTTAAAAATCGTTCGGGAAATGAGTTTACTCCCTGGGTACTTTCTTTGTATACATTCGACTATACGGGCCGAGCCCGGGATTTACGGGAAATCGCGGGTTTTCGTTTGCCGGCGATTAAACTGCTTTCATTCGGCGTCTCATCAAAAATGAAAATATTTTTGAAAACTACAAGTCTCATGGGTTTTAGTGGTGAAAAAATAATTTTAAAAATCGTTCGGGAAATGAGTTTACTCCCTGGGTACTTTCTTTGTATACATTCGACTATACGGGCCGAGCCCGGGATTTACGGGAAATCGCGGGTTTTCGTTTGCCGGCGATTAAACTGCTTTCATTCGGCGTCTCATCAAAAATGAAAATATTTTTGAAAACTACAAGTCTCATGGGTTTTAGTGGTGAAAAAATAATTTTAAAAATCGTTCGGGAAATGAGTTTACTCCCTGGGTACTTTCTTTGTATACATTCGACTATACGGGCCGAGCCCGGGATTTACGGGAAATCGCGGGTTTTCGTTTGCCGGCGATTAAACTGCTTTCATTCGGCGTCTCATCAAAAATGAAAATATTTTTGAAAACTACAAGTCTCATGGGTTTTAGTGGTGAAAAAATAATTTTAAAAATCGTTCGGGAAATGAGTTTACTCCCTGGGTACTTTCTTTGTATACATTCGACTATACGGGCCGAGCCCGGGATTTACGGGAAATCGCGGGTTTTCGTTTGCGGCGATTAAACTGCTTTCATTCGGCGTCTCATCAAAAATGAAAATTTTTTGAAAACTACAAGTCTCATGGGTTTTAGTGGTGAAAAAATAATTTTAAAAATCGTTCGGGAAATGAGTTTACTCCCTGGGTACTTTCTTTGTATACATTCGACTATACGGGCCGAGCCCGGGATTTACGGGAAATCGCGGGTTTTCGTTTGCCGGCGATTAAACTGCTTTCATTCGGCGTCTCATCAAAAATGAAAATATTTTTGAAAACTACAAGTCTCATGGGTTTTAGTGGTGAAAAATAATTTTAAAAATCGTTCGGGAAATGAGTTTACTCCCTGGGTACTTTCTTTGTATACATTCGACTATACGGGCCGAGCCCGGGATTTACGGGAAATCGCGGGTTTTCGTTTGCCGGCGATTAAACTGCTTTCATTTGGCGTCTCATCAAAAATGAAAATATTTTTGAAAACTACAAGTCTCATGGGTTTTAGTGGTGAAAAAATAATTTTAAAAATCGTTCGGGAAATGAGTTTACTCCCTGGGTACTTTCTTTGTATACATTCGACTATACGGGCCGAGCCCGGGATTTACGGGAAATCGCGGGTTTTCGTTTGCCGGCGATTAAACTGCTTTCATTCGGCGTCTCATCAAAAATGAAAATATTTTTGAAAACTACAAGTCTCATGGGTTTTAGTGGTGAAAAAATAATTTTAAAAATCGTTCGGGAAATGAGTTTACTCCCTGGGTACTTTCTTTGTATACATTCGACTATACGGGCCGAGCCCGGGATTTACGGGAAATCGCGGGTTTTCGTTTGCCGGCGATTAAACTGCTTTCATTCGGCGTCTCATCAAAAATGAAAATATTTTTGAAAACTACAAGTCTCATGGGTTTTAGTGGTGAAAAAATAATTTTAAAAATCGTTCGGGAAATGAGTTTACTCCCTGGGTACTTTCTTTGTATACATTCGACTATACGGGCCGAGCCCGGGATTTACGGGAAATCGCGGGTTTTCGTTTGCCGGCGATTAAACTGCTTTCATTCGGCGTCTCATCAAAAATGAAAACATTTTTGAAAACTACAAGTCTCATGGGTTTTAGTGGTGAAAAATAATTTTAAAAATCGTTCGGGAAATGAGTTTACTCCCTGGGTACTTTCTTTGTATACATTCGACTATACGGGCCGAGCCCGGGATTTACGGGAAATCGCGGGTTTTCGTTTGCCGGCGATTAAACTGCTTTCATTCGGCGTCTCATCAAAAATGAAAATATTTTTGAAAACTACAAGTCTCATGGGTTTTAGTGGTGAAAAAATAATTTTAAAAATCGTTCGGGAAATGAGTTTACTCCCTGGGTACTTTCTTTGTATACATTCGACTATACGGGCCGAGCCCGGGATTTACGGGAAATCGCGGGTTTTCGTTTGCGGCGATTAAACTGCTTTCATTCGGCGTCTCATCAAAAATGAAAAATTTTTGAAAACTACAAGTCTCATGGGTTTTAGTGGTGAAAAAATAATTTTAAAAATCGTTCGGGAAATGAGTTTACTCCCTGGGTACTTTCCTTGTATACATTCGACTATACGGGCCGAGTCCGGGATTTACGGGAAATCGCGGGTTTTCGTTTGCGGCAATTAAACTGCTTTCATTCGGCGTCTCATCAAAAATGAAAATATTTTTGAAAACTACAAGTCTCATGGGTTTTAGTGGTGAAAAAATAATTTTAAAAATCGTTCGGGAAATGAGTTTACTCCCTGGGTACTTTCTTTGTATACATTCGACTATACGGGCCGAGCCCGGGATTTACGGGAAATCGCGGGTTTTCGTTTGCGGCGATTAAACTGCTTTCATTCGGCGTCTCATCAAAAATGAAAATATTTTTGAAAACTACAAGTCTCATGGGTTTTAGTGGTGAAAAAATAATTTTAAAAATCGTTCGGGAAGTGAGTTTACTTCCTGGGTACTTTCTTTGTATACATTCGACTATACGTGCAGAGCCCGGGATTTACGGGAAATCGCGGGTTTTGGTTTGCGGCGATTAAACTGCTTTCATTCGGCGTCTCATCAAAAATGAAAACATTTTTGAAAACTACAAGTCTCATGGGTTTTAGTGGTGAAAAATAATTTTAAAAATCGTTCGGGAAATGAGTTTACTCCCTGGGTACTTTCTTTGTATACATTCGACTATACGGGCCGAGCCCGGGATTTACGGGAAATCGCGGGTTTTCGTTTGCCGGCGATTAAACTGCTTTCATTCGGCGTCTCATCAAAAATGAAAATATTTTTGAAAACTACAAGTCTCATGGGTTTTAGTGGTGAAAAAATAATTTTAAAAATCGTTCGGGAAATGAGTTTACTCCCTGGGTACTTTCTTTGTATACATTCGACTATACGGGCCGAGCCCGGGATTTACGGGAAATCGCGGGTTTTCGTTTGCCGGCGATTAAACTGCTTTCATTCGGCGTCTCATCAAAAATGAAAATATTTTTGAAAACTACAAGTCTCATGGGTTTTAGTGGTGAAAAAAATAATTTTAAAAATCGTTCGGGAAATGAGTTTACTCCCTGGGTACTTTCTTTGTATACATTCGACTATACGGGCCGAGCCCGGGATTTACGGGAAATCGCGGGTTTTCGTTTGTCGGCGATTAAACTGCTTTCATTCGGCGTCTCATCAAAAATGAAAACATTTTTGAAAACTACAAGTCTCATGGGTTTTAGTGGTGAAAAAATAATTTTAAAAATCGTTCGGGAAATGAGTTTACTCCCTGGGTACTTTCTTTGTATACATTCGACTATACGGGCCGAGCCCGGGATTTACGGGAAATCGCGGGTTTTCGTTTGTCGGCGATTAAACTGCTTTCATTCGGCGTCTCATCAAAAATGAAAATTTTTGAAAACTACAAGTCTCATGGGTTTTAGTGGTGAAAAAATAATTTTAAAAATCGTTCGGGAAATGAGTTTACTCCCTGGGTACTTTCTTTGTATACATTCGACTATACGGGCCGAGCCCGGGATTTACGGGAAATCGCGGGTTTTCGTTTGTCGGCGATTAAACTGCTTTCATTCGGCGTCTCATCAAAAATGAAAACATTTTTGAAAACTACAAGTCTCATGGGTTTTAGTGGTGAAAAATAATTTTAAAAATCGTTCGGGAAATGAGTTTACTCCCTGGGTACTTTCTTTGTATACATTCGACTATACGGGCCGAGCCCGGGATTTACGGGAAATCGCGGGTTTTCGTTTCTCGGCGATTAAACTGCTTTCATTCGGCGTCTCATCAAAAATGAAAACATTTTTGAAAACTACAAGTCTCATGGGTTTTAGTGGTGAAAAATAATTTTAAAAATCGTTCGGGAAATGAGTTTACTCCCTGGGTACTTTCTTTGTATACATTCGACTATACGGGCCGAGCCCGGGATTTACGGGAAATCGCGGGTTTTCGTTTGTCGGCGATTAAACTGCTTTCATTCGGCGTCTCATCAAAAATGAAAATATTTTTGAAAACTACAAGTCTCATGGGTTTTAGTGGTGAAAAATAATTTTAAAAATCGTTCGGGAAATGAGTTTACTCCCTGGGTACTTTCTTTGTATACATTCGACTATACGGGCCGAGCCCGGGATTTACGGGAAATCGCGGGTTTTCGTTTTTTCGGCGATTAAACTGCTTTCATTCGGCGTCTCATCAAAAATGAAAACATTTTTGAAAACTACAAGTCTCATGGGTTTTAGTGGTGAAAATATAATTTTAAAAATCGTTCGGGAAATGAGTTTACTCCCTGGGTACTTTCTTTGTATACATTCGACTATACGGGCCGAGCCCGGGATTTACGGGATATCGCGGGTTTTCGTTTGTCGGCGATTAAACTGCTTTCATTCGGCGTCTCATCAAAAATGAAAATATTTTGAAAACTACAAGTCTCATGGGTTTTAGTGGTGAAAAATAATTTTAAAAATCGTTCGGGAAATGAGTTTACTCCCTGGGTACTTTCTTTGTATACATTCGACTATACGGGCCGAGCCCGGGATTTACGGGAAATCGCGGGTTTTCGTTTGTCGGCGATTAAACTGCTTTCATTCGGCGTCTCATCAAAAATGAAAATATTTTGAAAACTACAAGTCTCATGGGTTTTAGTGGTGAAAAAATAATTTTAAAAATCGTTCGGGAAATGAGTTTACTCCCTGGGTACTTTCTTTGTATACATTCGACTATACGGGCCGAGCCCGGGATTTACGGGAAATCGCGGGTTTTCGTTTGTCGGCGATTAAACTGCTTTCATTCGGCGTCTCATCAAAAATGAAAACATTTTTGAAAACTACAAGTCTCATGGGTTTTAGTGGTGAAAAATAATTTTAAAAATCGTTCGGGAAATGAGTTTACTCCCTGGGTACTTTCTTTGTATACATTCGACTATACGGGCCGAGCCCGGGATTTACGGGAAATCGCGGGTTTTCGTTTGTCGGCGATTAAACTGCTTTCATTCGGCGTCTCATCAAAAATGAAAATTTTTGAAAACTACAAGTCTCATGGGTTTTAGTGGTGAAAAATAATTTTAAAAATCGTTCGGGAAATGAGTTTACTCCCTGGGTACTTTCTTTGTATACATTCGACTATACGGGCCGAGCCCGGGATTTACGGGAAATCGCGGGTTTTCGTTTGTCGGCGATTAAACTGCTTTCATTCGGCGTCTCATCAAAAATGAAAATATTTTTGAAAACTACAAGTCTCATGGGTTTTAGTGGTGAAAAATAATTTTAAAAATCGTTCGGGAAATGAGTTTACTCCCTGGGTACTTTCTTTGTATACATTCGACTATACGGGCCGAGCCCGGGATTTACGGGAAATCGCGGGTTTTCGTTTCTCGACGATTAAACTGCTTTCATTCGGCGTCTCATCAAAAATGAAAACATTTTTGAAAACTACAAGTCTCATGGGTTTTAGTGGTGAAAAAATAATTTTAAAAATCGTTCGGGAAATGAGTTTACTCCCTGGGTACTTTCTTTGTATACATTCGACTATACGGGCCGAGCCCGGGATTTACGGGAAATCGCGGGTTTTCGTTTGTCGGCGATTAAACTGCTTTCATTCGGCGTCTCATCAAAAATGAAAACATTTTTGAAAACTACAAGTCTCATGGGTTTTAGTGGTGAAAAATAATTTTAAAAATCGTTCGGGAAATGAGTTTACTCCCTGGGTACTTTCTTTGTATACATTCGACTATACGGGCCGAGCCCGGGATTTACGGGAAATCGCGGGTTTTCGTTTGTCGGCGATTAAACTGCTTTCATTCGGCGTCTCATCAAAAATGAAAACATTTTTGAAAACTACAAGTCTCATGGGTTTTAGTGGTGAAAAATAATTTTAAAAATCGTTCGGGAAATGAGTTTACTCCCTGGGTACTTTCTTTGTATACATTCGACTATACGGGCCGAGCCCGGGATTTACGGGAAATCGCGGGTTTTCGTTTCCGGCGATTAAACTGCTTTCATTCGGCGTCTCATCAAAAATGAAAATATTTTTGAAAACTACAAGTCTCATGGGTTTTAGTGGTGAAAAATAATTTTAAAAATCGTTCGGGAAATGAGTTTACTCCCTGGGTACTTTCTTTGTATACATTCGACTATACGGGCCGAGCCCGGGATTTACGGGAAATCGCGGGTTTTCGTTTCGGCGATTAAACTGCTTTCATTCGGCGTCTCATCAAAAATGAAAATTTTTGAAAACTACAAGTCTCATGGGTTTTAGTGGTGAAAAAAAATTTTAAAAATCGTTCGGGAAATGAGTTTACTCCCTGGGTACTTTCTTTGTATACATTCGACTATACGGGCCGAGCCCGGGATTTACGGGAAATCGCGGGTTTTCGTTTCGGCGATTAAACTGCTTTCATTCGGCGTCTCATCAAAAATGAAAATTTTTGAAAACTACAAGTCTCATGGGTTTTAGTGGTGAAAAAATAATTTTAAAAATCGTTCGGGAAATGAGTTTACTCCCTGGGTACTTTCTTTGTATACATTCGACTATACGGGCCGAGCCCGGGATTTACGGGAAATCGCGGGTTTTCGTTTGTCGGCGATTAAACTGCTTTCATTCGGCGTCTCATCAAAAATGAAAATTTTTGAAAACTACAAGTCTCATGGGTTTTAGTGGTGAAAAAATAATTTTAAAAATCGTTCGGGAAATGAGTTTACTCCCTGGGTACTTTCTTTGTATACATTCGACTATACGGGCCGAGCCCGGGATTTACGGGAAATCGCGGGTTTTCGTTTGTCGGCGATTAAACTGCTTTCATTCGGCGTCTCATCAAAAATGAAAACATTTTTGAAAACTACAAGTCTCATGGGTTTTAGTGGTGAAAAAATAATTTTAAAAATCGTTCGGGAAATGAGTTTACTCCCTGGGTACTTTCTTTGTATACATTCGACTATACGGGCCGAGCCCGGGATTTACGGGAAATCGCGGGTTTTCGTTTGTCGGCGATTAAACTGCTTTCATTCGGCGTCTCATCAAAAATGAAAATTTTTGAAAACTACAAGTCTCATGGGTTTTAGTGGTGAAAAAATAATTTTAAAAATCGTTCGGGAAATGAGTTTACTCCCTGGGTACTTTCTTTGTATACATTCGACTATACGGGCCGAGCCCGGGATTTACGGGAAATCGCGGGTTTTCGTTTGTCGGCGATTAAACTGCTTTCATTCGGCGTCTCATCAAAAATGAAAATATTTTTGAAAACTACAAGTCTCATGGGTTTTAGTGGTGAAAAAATAATTTTAAAAATCGTTCGGGAAATGAGTTTACTCCCTGGGTACTTTCTTTGTATACATTCGACTATACGGGCCGAGCCCGGGATTTACGGGAAATCGCGGGTTTTCGTTTTTTCGGCGATTAAACTGCTTTCATTCGGCGTCTCATCAAAAATGAAAATATTTTGGAAAACTACAAGTCTCATGGGTTTTAGTGGTGAAAAATAATTTTAAAAATCGTTCGGGAAATGAGTTTACTCCCTGGGTAATTTCTTTGTATACATTCGACTATACGGGCCGAGCCCGGGATATACGGGATATCGCGGGTTTTCGTTTGTCGGCGATTAAACTGCTTTCATTCGGCGTCTCATCAAAAATGAAAACAATTTTGAAAACTACAAGTCTCATGGGTTTTAGTGGTGAAAAAATAATTTTAAAAATCGTTCGGGAAATGAGTTTACTCCCTGGGTACTTTCTTTGTATACATTCGACTATACGGGCCGAGCCCGGGATTTACGGGAAATCGCGGGTTTTCGTTTGTCGGCGATTAAACTGCTTTCATTCGGCGTCTCATCAAAAATGAAAATATTTTTGAAAACTACAAGTCTCATGGGTTTTAGTGGTGAAAAAATAATTTTAAAAATCGTTCGGGAAATGAGTTTACTCCCTGGGTACTTTCTTTGTATACATTCGACTATACGGGCCGAGCCCGGGATTTACGGGAAATCGCGGGTTTTCGTTGTCGGCGATTAAACTGCTTTCATTCGGCGTCTCATCAAAAATGAAAACATTTTTGAAAACTACAAGTCTCATGGGTTTTAGTGGTGAAAAAATAATTTTAAAAATCGTTCGGGAAATGAGTTTACTCCCTGGGTACTTTCTTTGTATACATTCGACTATACGGGCCGAGCCCGGGATTTACGGGAAATCGCGGGTTTTCGTTTCCGATTAAACTGCTTTCATTCGGCGTCTCATCAAAAATGAAAACATTTTTGAAAACTACAAGTCTCATGGGTTTTAGTGGTGAAAAAATAATTTTAAAAATCGTTCGGGAAATGAGTTTACTCCCTGGGTACTTTCTTTGTATACATTCGACTATACGGGCCGAGCCCGGGATTTACGGGAAATCGCGGGTTTTCGTTTTCCGGCGATTAAACTGCTTTCATTCGGCGTCTCATCAAAAATGAAAATATTTTGAAAACTACAAGTCTCATGGGTTTTAGTGGTGAAAAAATAATTTTAAAAATCGTTCGGGAAATGAGTTTACTCCCTGGGTACTTTCTTTGTATACATTCGACTATACGGGCCGAGCCCGGGATTTACGGGAAATCGCGGGTTTTCGTTTGTCGGCGATTAAACTGCTTTCATTCGGCGTCTCATCAAAAATGAAAATATTTTTGAAAACTACAAGTCTCATGGGTTTTAGTGGTGAAAAAATAATTTTAAAAATCGTTCGGGAAATGAGTTTACTCCCTGGGTACTTTCTTTGTATACATTCGACTATACGGGCCGAGCCCGGGATTTACGGGAAATCGCGGGTTTTCGTTTGTCGGCGATTAAACTGCTTTCATTCGGCGTCTCATCAAAAATGAAAACATTTTTGAAAACTACAAGTCTCATGGGTTTTAGTGGTGAAAAAATAATTTTAAAAATCGTTCGGGAAATGAGTTTACTCCCTGGGTACTTTCTTTGTATACATTCGACTATACGGGCCGAGCCCGGGATTTACGGGAAATCGCGGGTTTTCGTTTGTCGGCGATTAAACTGCTTTCATTCGGCGTCTCATCAAAAATGAAAAAAAATTTTTGAAAACTACAAGTCTCATGGGTTTTAGTGGTGAAAAAATAATTTTAAAAATCGTTCGGGAAATGAGTTTACTCCCTGGGTACTTTCTTTGTATACATTCGACTATACGGGCCGAGCCCGGGATTTACGGGAAATCGCGGGTTTTCGTTTGTCCGGCGATTAAACTGCTTTCATTCGGCGTCTCATCAAAAATGAAAATTTTTGAAAACTACAAGTCTCATGGGTTTTAGTGGTGAAAAAATAATTTTAAAAATCGTTCGGGAAATGAGTTTACTCCCTGGGTACTTTCTTTGTATACATTCGACTATACGGGCCGAGCCCGGGATTTACGGGAAATCGCGGGTTTT